>JAHHFK020003751.1:0-79798 GCA_024533555.2 Aedes koreicus
TAACGGACTTTCGGTCCTCTGTATCCGCTGCCCAGTCTGCGTCTGCAAATCCTAGCAGCGGTTCTGCAGCTTCTTCACGTCTGTATTCCAAGCAGAGCCTCTGCGTCCCTTGCAGGTATCGTACGATCCGCTTCAACGTCTGCCAGTGATGATCGGCTGGATTCTGCTGGAAACGTCCCATGTAGCTTACCGGGTAGCAAATGTCCGGACGCACGCACAACATGGTGTTCATCATACTACCCAACAGCTCTCTATACGGTTTCCATCGGGGTTTTGCAAGACTTGCAGTTTACCATTTCGAATCGCTGCAGGATCTTCGTTACTTGGGCATCTTGCGAAAGTCGAAGTGTTCCTTCCTCACGGTTGTACACCAGCTTCATGCCCAGGAAGTAGTTCGCCTCGCCGCAGTCAGTCATCTTGAATACGGCAGAAAGTTCCTTCTTGAGCTTTACGATTGAAGTCAACTTCCCTTCAGCGATCAACAGGTCGTCGACGTATATAATGATGATCAGCTCGTCCCTTGGCGTGCATTTCGTGTCAGGCAGTAGTCGTGGGATGACCGAGTGAATCCCATCTTCAGCAACTGTTCATTCAGCCGCTCGTTCCAGCAGCGGGGAGACTGATTTAGTCTGTACAGGGACTTCTGTAGTTTGCACAGCATGCCTTGATTCGCTTCTACGCCGTCCGGCACCGCCATATAAATGTCCTCCTTTGGGTCACCATGGAGGAACGCCGTTTTACCGTCCATCTGGTGGAACAGGAAACGATTATGCACGCCGACAGCCAGGACAGTACGGATGGTGGTCAACTTTGCAACAGGAGCGTAGGTTTCTTCATAGTCGATGCCTTGACGCTGCAGGTACCATTTCACCACCAAACGAGCCTTTTAGCGTACTTCCTTGCCGTTGCTGTCCTCCTTCACACGAAACACCCATTTCGACTGGAGCGGCTTTACACTCCGGTGACAGCGTTGTAATTTCCATACTTGGTTCGCCTCTATCGAATCCAGTTCCTCTTGAACGGCCTTCAGCCAACGGGTACGGTCGTCTCGGCCTCCGATATCGTTGTAGCAGTTGGGGACATCTGTAATACACGGACTGGCAGAAACAGCTCCGTAACCAGTAAAGAAATTGAGAAACTTACCGGGGAGCCTGCGCTCCCGTTCGCTGCGCCTCAGCAACGGTTGACCCTCATCCTCGGATTTGTGCTGTTCTAGTTGCGAAGGGAGCACCCCGGTGTTGGTGGAGTCTACAGTCTCGTCACTCACGTTGGGATCTTGATCAGCATCCGATTCGATTTCAGCATCTGATTCGATTTCCTCGGGACGGTTGGGGTTGCCATCCTCAGCATTGAGATCACCTTCCCCCTCTTGCTCGGGATAGAAACACACCACCAACGGAGAATCTTTCTTCTCAGGACATTTCTGGTACGGAAAACAATTTTCGTCGCACTTTACATCACGAGCAATAATGATCTACCTCGTGGCACGATCCCACAGTCGATAGCCATTTGGAGCATATCCAACCATCACGGTCTCCCGGCACCTTGCATCGAACTTCTTGTGCTGCTGATCTGGTATCCAGGCGTAGGTTTTACACCCGAACACACGAAGTTTCTTCAAGCACGGTTTGCTCCCATACCAGGACTCAGCAGGGGTTACCGTCTTGGGCAGGGCTGTTGTCGAGCTCCGATTGATGAGGTAGACGGCGATGAGGACTGCTTCGGGACACATCATCTTGGGAATGCTCGACTCGACCAGCATGGAGTGGACCTTTTCGACCACAGTTCGGTTGAAGCTTTCCACAACGCCATTCTGCTGTGGCGTGTATGCCACCGTCGGTTCGACTTGGATGCCCTTTCTAGAATAGAAATCTTTTTGCGCATTTGAGCCATACTCACGTCCTTGGTCACACACGTCCGAGTGGATACTTTCCAGGGGCCTGGTCGCTCGAACACGAGATCCGCTGAAAGGGTCGCTGCATTGCTTCCCTTGCACACAAGCGACGCAGAAACTCAGCTTGCCTCCACGAAATTCAGCACCTGTTATTCGATGCCATCGCCTTCATTCCTTGCTCGCTTAAATGTCCAAGCCACCTGTGCCAGAGCTCATCTGTCTCCAACACGCACAAGTTCACGATTGGGCGTTCCAGGTCAATCTCCAGCTCGTACAGTCCACCCCTCAGTTGGGCGGTGGTGAAAACTTCCCTGTCCTTCTTCAATATTGCGACCTTGTCGAAGAAGTTTACCTGCACGCCGGCTGTGACGAGCTTCTTCATGGACATCAAATTGTCGCGCAACTCCGGGATGTACAGTACTTCCTTCATGTACAACTGGAATTGTTTGTTGCTGTTACCATGGAGCTCACCGACCGTTTTCGAAAGAAGAGATTGGCCTTCCTTGGTTACGTTAATAACAATTGGCTGCTTCAGCTTCCGGACCACCGAAAACGGTTCGCTATCGTTGGTGAGGTGGTCACTGGATCCCAAATCGAGCTTGAAGATGATCCTTACACTCTTCGACTTGATGTTACCCCGGCTCGCCACAAAACTTACCGCTTTCCGCTGATTGGCCGCCGCGTTAGCTTCACCACCGGCTTTCAGCTGACAGCCCTTTTTGAGGTGGCCACGCTTGCCACACTTATGGTACTTGCCCAGGAACTTGAAGGGTTTCTTCGTTTTGTCGCCGGAAAACGCAGCTCCTTTGGCCTCGCCAACTCCTCCATTTCGCTCTTGACGTTTCAAATCTTCAGCCAATAGCCGCTGCTTTACGACTTCCACTTTCAGGTCTTGCTCTGGAACGTTTTCCAGGGCCGTTACCAGAGGGTCATACGAATCTGGCAGCGTCTGGAACAGCAGTGCCACCAGGTCAGCATCGTCAACTTTGGCACCAGCCGTCTTCATCTGCCGGACCAAATTGTCGAACGCCAGTAGGTGAGGTCTCATCGGATCGCCTTCCTTCAGCTTCAGTCGGTTGAGCAGCTTCCAGACCAAGGCTGCCCACATTTCCTTGGTCGTCGACTTCTCCCGAATGACCTCCAAACATTCGTTGGCCAGGAAACTTACTATTAACACCTTCGCCTTCCGGTCCACTTCTTCGAACTTGACCTTCTCCGCTGCGACTTCTGGGGAATTCTCTGTCAGATTCTTCAAAACGCTGACCGAATCCAGGTGTATCTTTACCCTGAAGCTCCAATGTTGGAAATCCGGTCTGCCCTTGAACTGCGGAATTCCGCCTGCAGTATTCGCCCATAACCTTTTATATGTGAGGGTAGGCAGAGCTTGAAATATTAAGTCTTGTTTATTTGAAGAACAGTTTGAGACTGATCGTTTGGAAAAAATAACACTCTTAGGGAACGTCCATTAATTATGTCACGCAAAAAGTGACTTTTAATAACCGCCCCCCCTACCCCTTTCACGTTTTTTGTATGGACCTTCAAAGTTTTTTGTATGGATTGTCACGTTTTCCTAAACCCCCCCCCCCCTTACAGCATGACATAATTAATGAACCTTCCCTTAGTAACTAAGGGGTGGCTAGGGAAGTCAACGGCGATTGCCTACTGTTGACACAAATGGTTGCGCCGGGTTGTTTCGTCTTCAGAAAAATATATAGTTTCTATCAAAGTTTGAAACTTCAATGTGTAAATAAGACAACGTAGACATTTTTAAGGGTATCAGACACTTATATTTAGTTCCGCATTGCAATTCACAAATCGACTCAGTTGGCTGGAATAAAACGTTGCGTAGAAAATCGCATTGCAGTGTTTCCATGTCGTTTGGATTATCTTATCAAAATGTGACAGAGAATTGTCTGCAACCGTTTGGACCGTTTTGTTCGGAATTCCACCGTGGCGGTAGTGAGCATGCAAAATTGAACATTTTCAACATGCTCTATCTCGTGATTCTGATTAGATAGAAAGTTTGAAGGTTATTTGGGCTTAATTCACTTCTTATTCAAGTGATTCAAGACTGACTCACTTCAAATTCAATTGATTTAGGACTGACTGACTTCTTATTCAAGTATTTGTACATTTTTTAGATCTGATTGAGTTAGTTTTTAAGTGATTTAGGTCTGATTCCCTTAATATTCAAGTGATTCAGGATTAATTCACTTCAAATTCAAGTAATTCAGGACTGACTCACAACACATTCAATTGAGCTAAGGGAAGACCCCCTGGTTAACTCATATTTAAGTGATTAAGGTCTAGTTGACTTTATATTCAAGTGATGCAGGACTGATTTACCGCAAATTCAAGTAATTTAGGAAAGACTCATCACACATTCAAGTGATTCAGGCCTGCTCTTATTCATATTCAAGTTATTCAGAAGGGACTCACCTCAAATCCAAGTAATTCAGGACTGACTCACAATACATTCGAGTAATACAATATTAATATCAATGTGATAAGGGTCTTATTTATTTCATATTTATGTGATTCAAGGCTGATTTATTTCATATTCAAGTGATTAAGTCCTGAATCAGATCATATTTAAGTGATTCAGGCCTGATTCACTTCATCTTCAAGTGATGCAGAACTGACTCATCTCAAATTCAAGTGATTCAGGACTGACTCACCACAAATTCAAGTAGTTTAGGTCTGGTTCACTTCATATTAATGTGATTAATGTCTTATTTATTTCATATTCATGTCATTCAAGGCTAAATCACTTCCTTTACAAGTTATTCGGGCCTGATTCACTTCATATTCAAGTGTTTCACTTCATATTTAAGTGATTCAGGTCAGATTAACTTCATATTCAAGTGATGCAGGACTCTCAAGTGATTTAGGACTGGTTTGTCACAAATTCAAGTGATTTAGGCCTGGTTCACTTCATAATCATGTGGTTATGGTCTTATTAATTTCATATTCATGTCATTCAAGGCTGATTCACTTCATATTCAAGTGATTCGGGTGTGATTCACTTCATATTAAAGTGATTCAAGGCTGAATCACTGCATATTCAAGTGATTCATATTCAAGTTATTCAGGATGGACTCATTTCAAATTCAAGTGATTCAGGACTGAATCACAAGACATTCGAGGTCTGGTTCACTTTATAGTTAAGTGGTTCAGATCTAGTTCACCTCATATTCAAGTGATTCAAGGTTGTCTTAATTCGTATTCAAGTGATTCAAAGATGACTCTCACTACATATTTTAGTCAGGGTTCGTTCAAGACTCGGACCAAAAACGGAACGTTAACTGACATGGATTGGCCAGCGCAATCACCGGATCAAAATCCAATCGAACTGCTATGAGATAAGCTAGACCTGAACACGAGAAAAATGCGTCCATAGAACCATAAACACTTGTGGGAGTGCCTACCAGGGATAAGGTGCGACTCAAATCTCTTTGAGTGCAGTACTGGCTGCTACGAGACAGCACATTACATTTCAAAGAGACGTGAAGGTGCAGTACTACACAGAAAAAAATAATGAATCTTAACAAGCGCGTAAAATATCCCCTCGTTTAATTCCAAGCCAAAAAAGGCGTAAACAGCGAAATTGTTTGCAATCTTTCATGCGCCATACAAAAATGTTTGCAATCTTTCATACAACAGGCTAGATTCTGGCGTTATTTGGCTGAACTTTTCATGAAATATCCCATTATATTCTGCCAAATCTAGCATTCCCTTTATGTGCATTAGATAACGCAGAAAACTCAATGTTTCTTTTTATCTGTGTACATTAAATATTGTACTGTCCCTTGTCGTCTTTGTGCAAACACAAGTGCAACACACAAACACGGTGGCACTCTAGATTGGACCTACACAAATTTGTGTTTACTTCACATGTTTTCATAATGTTTTGTGCAATAAACTACAGCGCCCAATTATGTACGTAGAATCGAGCATTTTATTAGACAACTGACAAACTGATTATTTAATTTATCATCCATGAGTAACAGTGAAAATAATCATCCATCCGTTGGGTTTTGTATGGATTCAGTCCAAGGTCGTCTTTCAAAATACTACAAACTGTGGGCTTCGTGGTCAAGCGGTTAGCGGCGTCTCCCGTCGTTCAAGCGATTGCCATGAAGTGAGGGTTCGATTCCCGCTCCAGCCTGTGGAACTTTTCGCAAAACGAAAATGTCCAATCTGGTCCACTGGGTGTTAGGTTAAGTTGTCCGTTGTAATTCGCCCTATGTTTAATGTTCAGTCTGTACAACCTCGAGTTGAAGACGGTGTAAATGTCTTTTTAAAATACTTACAGCCAGGTGTTTTCCAAGCGGTCAGGTATTTTTCAATAACCAGTTTCTTTGTAGCGTTTAATGGAACTTAAGACGATCCTTTCGTTTATTTCGAGTGGTTTTCATTTCTTTAAAATAGTGCACGGCCTGAAATGTTTCAAAAACAGTCCCTTTTCGCGTCCATGATTACCACGAGTCTCAAACGAATGTAAATTCAAAACAAATTTGCAAGCTGTGTTGACATTTAAATATACTCTGAAAAACAAATGTGCAAACATGTCTGGGATTAACCATCCAAATTTATACTAGTTTAAAAAACACTGAGAGGAATTACGGCTCAATTTTTAATGAAAATCTAATTTAATAAATAATAATTTTAATAATTCTTTTGACCATCTATGCTCAGAACCCGAAGCAAAATATATTGTACGAGGCATGTCCCATGGTTCAACTTTCTGTTATACTTTTGTTAAATTAAGGCGTCATTCTGAAGAGACAAAAATCTTACATTATGCGATTTAGTAGTATCCCTGTCAAATATAAGTATATTCATACAGGACTAACGGGCAGGAAGCAGCCCAAGCAACACACAAGTTTCATAACGGTTGAAAATACTTTTATATGACTAGATTTGGTTATAGAGAAGCTTACTAAACATTAAAACATGAAAATGTTTTACTCGGGAGAAGTTGAATCCAAAATATATTTTGAGAGCATTCTAATAACGTGTTCATGATGAGGAGAAAGATTAGTAATTTTGTAACAAAATTTATTTTCAATTATTTAAATCTGAATCTGGCTATCTAATCACCTTGTCAGTTAGATCACATTCATCTACCCATATTACAACGAGGATATGCGATGCCGTTAAATAGGCAATATACGTTACACTCGAGGCCCAATTTTCGAGTAGGATAAGTTTAGGCGAAGGCGTATTTACCCTTTCACTCACTCGAACTGAAAATATCTGGAAGAGGAAAATTGTATCAAATTACCGAGCTGTATTGATGCAACTAACCAAAATAAAAAAAATGACGACTTCTACGGAATAGTTGGGAACATTCTAAAGTAAAATGATTCAAAAGAAAATCCGCGAATCCCTTTTAAAAATATATTTATCTTCCTGAAGAAAAAGTTCAAGCAACTGTGTATAGGAACTGTGAGTGGTGGCTTACCTGCTAGCCTTTTGCTTGCCTAATTTATCCCGGTAGGCGTCTGCGGGCTGGATACTTCCCCCAAAGTTGTTCGTACCGTACAGGGTGCGGCAGAAAATAATGCGAAAATTTGTTCTATTTCTTTCAAATCCCATTTTCAACTAATTCAAGCAATAATATCAACATTTTCGAGTGCAGTTATCTTTATGAAGTCCTTTAAAGCAAATTTATTCAATGTGTCCTCCATTTTTATTAATAACATCCTCGAGCCGAAGCCGGAAGCCAGAGCATGCCTTTCGGACGTAGTCCTCCGACATTGACTGCCATGTGCGTGTTATGGTTGACTTCAGGGTTTTCACACTAGGGTGTGATGTTTTGCAGGCTCGTGCTTAAACATATGCCCAAATCGAATAATCCAACGGATTAAGATCTGGACTGCTAGGGGGCCACAAATCCTTCGGCCAAAACTTCATGTTATCGTTCAACCATTGTTGGGTTCGATTGGGCGTGTGGCACGGCGCTCCATCCTGCTATAAGACAACGTTTTGGTCCTCGGAGAAGTTGGCCTTCACCCAGGGAAGCACTTGGTCCTTTAAAATACCGATATACACTTCGGTATTGATTTTAACTCCAGCATCAATGAAAACAGGCGGCATTTTCAAACCGTTGGACGCTACCAAGCCAAACATCATGACACCAGCCGGATGTTTGGTTTGAAATTTGAATTTTACTTTTTCCGGAACGTTCTCCATTTTCTGCGGTGAAATGAATCGGTCCGTTCGGCTGTTGGCCACAGCAGCGATGCTGAAAAGTTTTTCGTCGGAAAATAGGATTATCATTTTTTCCTTCTTCAACAAGGAAAGCAATCTCTTGGAACGAGTCACTCGCAGTTCCTTGACCCGGTCCGTAATCAAGTGGCGTTTCACTCTGGCTCTGGAAGATGCATGCAGGTCTTCTTTGATGATTCTCCGCATGGATTTCTCCGAAATATGGGCTTCCTTTGCAAGTTTTCTTATGGAACGCACCGAATTGCGAGCAATTTTTGCACGGACCGATTTGATCACGTTCGGCGTGCGTGCAAAGCGCGGACGTCCTTTTCCCGACTTCCTCTGCTTTTGACCATCCTTCAGAGACTTTTTTATGCGGTAAACTGTTTCCAAATGGCACCCTACCACCTTGGCAATCTCTTTCGGCTTCTTCTGGGCGAGCAACAAACTGGTGATCACTTCTTTCGCGAATATTTTGACGAATTTGCAATAAAACAAATAGAATGTTTGGATGCAGCACTTGAAAGTAAACATAAACAAATACACTTTCGACCGAAATTAGTCACTAGCTACACGAATTAACCCAATACTCAAGTTTCAACATTTTCGCATTATTTTCTGCCGCACCCTGTATTTGTATTTCGGATAGTTTTGTTTTGGGAGAGAAAAAGCAGTATTTCATACAATGTTGTTTTTTTTTTTATTTTTCTTTTTATTTTTTTTTATTTAATTTATTTTATTTATTTATTTTGTTTGGGTTGGTTTATTCGGTTTTTTTTGTTTGTGTGGGGGAAAAAAAAATATTATTTTTTTTTTTTTTTCTTTTTTTTTTTTTTGTGTGTTCTAATGTTGTCGTGTATTTGTTTTGGGGTGTTGGTGTTGGGGTGGTGAAACTTGGGTGGTTGTCGTTTTCTTGTGAGTGGGGTGGGTAACAAAAAAAAAAAAAAATTGATGGTCATCTATTTATTTTTTTTGTTTGGGGGGGGGGGGGGGGGGGATTCTCATTTTCTTCGTTGAAATTGGCGATACGTGAATTCCCATGATTGGATTGTTGAATGTCTCGATGTTATATGACAAACTGATTTTAATAACAATAGACTCCGCAGAAGTCAATGAAGGTAGAGACGTAACGAATGGGATGGTATTCACTATGGATTTACTTTCGATATCTACAGGTCACGTTGATTGCACACTACTGGTAGAAGGCACTTCCTCATCATTCGAAGGTGGTGGTTTTTGTTGGGGACGATAAACTAGGGGACGACACTTATTGCAGATTCGCATCGAATTATCTAATGGTATCTAACAATCTAAAGATCTTCATTTTTCAATAACACCATCTGTCAAGTTTTCAGTCTCTAAACCACACTTCTTCGATTCGGCTAGAGGTTAACAACACTTGAAAAAATTATCCATAAAGGGCGATACGGTCAAAATTTGGTCAATATCAACTTGACGTATTTCTTTCAATTTTGCATTTAAAAAACCTGATCACCCCTCATTTTGAAGGTGTGTGTGTGTAGAATGTTGCTCTTATTTTGATTTTGGAATTCACTCTTCAGTTGTCAAAATGCCGTCCAAGCAAGAAGAGCAGCGAATCAAAATTTTGCTTGCGCATCGCGAAAATCCGAGCTACTCGCACGCAAAGTTGGCAAAATCGCTAAAAGTTGCCAAATCAACCGTTACAAATGTAATTAAAGTGTTTGGGGAACGTTTGTCGACAGCCAGGAAGTCTGGATCGGGGGGAAATCGAAAACCGGAAGCCGCTGAGACGACAAAGAGAGTTGCCGGTAGTTTCAAGCGAAACCCTAACCTATCTCTCCGAGATGCCGCAAATAAGCTGGGTGTATCGTCTACAACCGTGCATCGAGCCAAAAAACGAGCCGGACTATCGACTTACAAGAAGGTAGTGACTCCAAATCGCGATGATAAACAAAATACGACGGCCAAAGCGCGATCTCGGAGGCTGTACACGACGATGCTGACGAAGGATTAATGTCTTATTTATTTCATATTCATGTCATTCAAGGCTAAATCACTTCCTTTACAAGTTATTCGGGCCTGATTCACTTCATATTCAAGTGTTTCACTTCATATTTAAGTGATTCAGGTCAGATTAACTTCATATTCAAGTGATGCAGGACTCTCAAGTGATTTAGGACTGGTTTGTCACAAATTCAAGTGATTTAGGCCTGGTTCACTTCATAATCATGTGGTTATGGTCTTATTAATTTCATATTCATGTCATTCAAGGCTGATTCGCTTCATATTCAAGTGATTCGGGTGTGATTCACTTCATATTAAAGTGATTCAAGGCTGAATCACTGCATATTCAAGTGATTCATATTCAAGTTATTCAGGATGGACTCATTTCAAATTCAAGTGATTCAGGACTGAATCACAAGACATTCGAGGTCTGGTTCACTTTATAGTTAAGTGGTTCAGATCTAGTTCACCTCATATTCAAGTGATTCAAGGTTGTCTTAATTCGTATTCAATTGTGGGCTTCGTGGTCAAGCGGTTAGCGGCGTCTCCCGTCGTTCAAGCGATTGCCATGAAGTGAGGGTTCGATTCCCGCTCCAGCCTGTGGAACTTTTCGCAAAACGAAAATGTCCAATCTGGTCCACTGGGTGTTAGGTTAAGGTGTCCGTTGTAATTCGCTCTATGATTAATGTGTTCAGTCTGTACAACCTCGAGTTGAAGACGGTGTAAATGTCTTTTAAATGTCCTATACAAAAGATTATATACTGAAAAACAAGTCGCTTTGGGTTTGATAACTATCGGATGATCTCCTTCTTTGGTGGAAGCTTGAACTGATCAGAAGAATTTCTCGAGCAGTTTTAAAATTTAACTTTCGTGTCGTGCGCGGTAATAAAATTTACATTGAAGTGAGTATCACACTTTTAAGTATAAGTGAGTGGTTTTGTGATTTTTTCTTAAATATTTCCCATGTAGCTTGTGCGGTTGAATCCCTTACGATAAAGTTAAGCACAAAATACAAAGTTGTAGACTTGCGGAGACTAACAGGTATAGTAAACTTACTTTAAATGTGTGCTAATTTGTTATACAGTGTGTGTGCACTTTGAACAGGTTTAACCCATTTCAAATTGGGTTTTTATTGGGGATTCAGTGGTTCGGTATAACATATTTCCCGGCGGCTGGCAAGCAGCTTAGCTCCACCAATCTGTTCTGGGGACATCTCTACCCCATGCAAGTGGCCCAGTATTAACAGCCACGCTGTGCAGCCACCCGACGAAGTAGGACACGATAACCGAACTCACCAACCCGCAAAAACGCCGCATTTGATCCTGGTCGACCAACGTGGGACTACGAAGCTGAAAACCGTAAGCTAGCGAAAAAACCCATATTGCACACCCTTAATGAGCTCAGTTAAGCACTAGATTTAGTTTGATTTTGAGTAGTTAGATGGCGCCACAGATAGGTTAGTCGAAGGAAGCATATAACTTTGCCTCGTGTTCGTTAAAACTCTAGTCCGTTTGAATAATCTAGAATCTCATGGGAACAATTTAGCGAATCAATAAACCATTCCTAATTAGTTTCGAACGTAGTCAAGTATCGAATTTGAATAAATTGAATTTTCGAGTAATATAAAACTGCTAGAATCTTTCTACGAGCGAACCTCTGTTGAGCTATCATTCGAATAAATCTTAGTTTGCCTATTTGAGACCCAAACGAATTCCAATTAGATTTCTTTCCGATTTTGAGACCAGATAAGTGCGATTCGAGTGAATTAGGGAAAACCACACCCGCCTTGAGGAGAATAGTCTCTGGCCGGACTCAACTGTTCCTGTGACCTCTTTTCGAAGAGTGGCGCTTAAGTCACAGGCACTCCGTAACCTGTCCTCGGTTGCTTAATTGGTCGAAATTGTGGACGAATTAGGTTTTATTTGGATTGTCTTTGTTTCAACAGTCATGGTTGAAGATTAAGAGCAAAGGAGGACTGTTACAATTTCCATTTTTTTTTTTTTTTTTTTTTGGTTGCGGGTATTCCACTAAAAAGTTACAAAAAAAACAAGGGTGATGGTGGTGGAGTAAAAAATATTGTAGTTAGTTATTAGTAGTACAAAATAATTATATTAGAGAATTACCGGAGAATAATAATAGGTTCGTTGTGGGGGGGCCAGAAGACAACTCCTCCTCCTTTTATTCTTTGTTGTTGATGGGGGAGCAATGCGGGCGGCATGTGATACTCCCGATTCAGCGCATGCCCTGGAGGAAATAACAGCACCTTGGACATTCCCTTGTTGATAGTCAGTCACAGAAGGACCTTCTTCAGAAACTTGCAGTGGGATACATATTTGACATCAACGTTTACCTCCTTGGTGGGACGCGTAAAGTACGTGGTCCCCTACCATTCGTTGCCGTACAGCGTAAAGTGGGCATCCATAATGGCAACGAAGTCGCGTGTCACCGGAAAGATTTTTTTTTCACCGCACCTTCAGCCTCTTATTCTGAGTGATTGTCTGCTGCTCAAACACGGCCGGCCTCGACTGACGGTTCCGCATGACAATGTCCATCTTCTTCACCGTTTGGCCGGTTCCACCAACCTATCGGATTAAGGCGTGGAACTATGAAGTCTGCATCTTACAGTAGACAATTGAAACTGCGTTTAAAAGAGAACTGAAAATATCTGGAAGAGGAAAATTGTATCAAATTACCGAGCTGTATTGATGCAACTAACCAAAATAAAAAAAATGACGACTTCTACGGAATAGTTGGGAACATTCTAAAGTAAAATGATTCAAAAGAAAATCCGCGAATCCCTTTAAAAAATATATTTATCTTCCTGAAGAAAAAGTTCAAGCAACTGTGTATAGGAACTGTGAGTGGTGGCTTACCTGCTAGCCTTTTGCTTGCCTAATTTATCCCGGTAGGCGTCTGCGGGCTGGATACTTCCCCCAAAGTTGTTCGTACCGTACAGGGTGCGGCAGAAAATAATGCGAAAATTTGTTCTATTTCTTTCAAATCCCATTTTCAACTAATTCAAGCAATAATATCAACATTTTCGAGTGCAGTTATCTTTATGAAGTCCTTTAAAGCAAATTTATTCAATGTGTCCTCCATTTTTATTAATAACATCCTCGAGCCGAAGCCGGAAGCCAGAGCATGCCTTTCGGACGTAGTCCTCCGACATTGACTGCCATGTGCGTGTTATGGTTGACTTCAGGGTTTTCACACTAGGGTGTGATGTTTTGCAGGCTCGTGCTTAAACATATGCCCAAATCGAATAATCCAACGGATTAAGATCTGGACTGCTAGGGGGCCACAAATCCTTCGGCCAAAACTTCATGTTATCGTTCAACCATTGTTGGGTTCGATTGGGCGTGTGGCACGGCGCTCCATCCTGCTATAAGACAACGTTTTGGTCCTCGGAGAAGTTGGCCTTCACCCAGGGAAGCACTTGGTCCTTTAAAATACCGATATACACTTCGGTATTGATTTTAACTCCAGCATCAATGAAAACAGGCGGCATTTTCAAACCGTTGGACGCTACCAAGCCAAACATCATGACACCAGCCGGATGTTTGGTTTGAAATTTGAATTTTACTTTTTCCGGAACGTTCTCCATTTTCTGCGGTGAAATGAATCGGTCCGTTCGGCTGTTGGCCACAGCAGCGATGCTGAAAAGTTTTTCGTCGGAAAATAGGATTATCATTTTTTCCTTCTTCAACAAGGAAAGCAATCTCTTGGAACGAGTCACTCGCAGTTCCTTGACCCGGTCCGTAATCAAGTGGCGTTTCACTCTGGCTCTGGAAGATGCATGCAGGTCTTCTTTGATGATTCTCCGCATGGATTTCTCCGAAATATGGGCTTCCTTTGCAAGTTTTCTTATGGAACGCACCGAATTGCGAGCAATTTTTGCACGGACCGATTTGATCACGTTCGGCGTGCGTGCAAAGCGCGGACGTCCTTTTCCCGACTTCCTCTGCTTTTGACCATCCTTCAGAGACTTTTTTATGCGGTAAACTGTTTCCAAATGGCACCCTACCACCTTGGCAATCTCTTTCGGCTTCTTCTGGGCGAGCAACAAACTGGTGATCACTTCTTTCGCGAATATTTTGACGAATTTGCAATAAAACAAATAGAATGTTTGGATGCAGCACTTGAAAGTAAACATAAACAAATACACTTTCGACCGAAATTAGTCACTAGCTACACGAATTAACCCAATACTCAAGTTTCAACATTTTCGCATTATTTTCTGCCGCACCCTGTATTTGTATTTCGGATAGTTTTGTTTTGGGAGAGAAGAAGCAGTATTTCATACAATGTTGTTTTTTTTTTCAATTTGCCTTAAAGTTATTACATATCAGATCATTTGAATACATTAAATATGTTGGGTTCATCAATACGGCCTCTTTGTATTCATCCGTGGAAACAAAGCAAAATGTAATTTTTTCATGATCCTCTTTGCGATTATTTGCCCAGTCCTAAAGTTGTCTAGCATTCGTTATAGGATGTTCGTGTTGCTGAGCTAAAACTTGCTGTAGTTGCCATTCTCTTAAGAGTACGTCGTCATCCAAAACGTCAAATAATTGACGCTTAACTCCATCCATATTTTCCTTGGGTTTTTGCTGGGGGTAGGAAGCACTTCTCATTTTCTTCGTTGAAATTGGCGATACGTGAATTCCCATGATTGGATTGTTGAATGTCTCGATGTTATATGACAAACTGATTTTAATAACAATAGACTCCGCAGAAGTCAATGAAGGTAGAGACGTAACGAATGGGATGGTATTCACTATGGATTTACTTTCGATATCTACAGGTCACGTTGATTGCACACTACTGGTAGAAGGCACTTCCTCATCATTCGAAGGTGGTGGTTTTTGTTGGGGACGATAAACTAGGGGACGACACTTATTGCAGATTCGCATCGAATTATCTAATGGTATCTAACAATCTAAAGATCTTCATTTTTCAATAACACCATCTGTCAAGTTTTCAGTCTCTAAACCACACTTCTTCGATTCGGCTAGAGGTTAACAACACTTGAAAAAATTATCCATAAAGGGCGATACGGTCAAAATTTGGTCAATATCAACTTGACGTATTTCTTTCAATTTTGCATTTAAAAAACCTGATCACCCCTCATTTTGAAGGTGTGTGTGTGTAGAATGTTGCTCTTATTTTGATTTTGGAATTCACTCTTCAGTTGTCAAAATGCCGTCCAAGCAAGAAGAGCAGCGAATCAAAATTTTGCTTGCGCATCGCGAAAATCCGAGCTACTCGCACGCAAAGTTGGCAAAATCGCTAAAAGTTGCCAAATCAACCGTTACAAATGTAATTAAAGTGTTTGGGGAACGTTTGTCGACAGCCAGGAAGTCTGGATCGGGGGGAAATCGAAAACCGGAAGCCGCTGAGACGACAAAGAGAGTTGCCGGTAGTTTCAAGCGAAACCCTAACCTATCTCTCCGAGATGCCGCAAATAAGCTGGGTGTATCGTCTACAACCGTGCATCGAGCCAAAAAACGAGCCGGACTATCGACTTACAAGAAGGTAGTGACTCCAAATCGCGATGATAAACAAAATACGACGGCCAAAGCGCGATCTCGGAGGCTGTACACGACGATGCTGACGAAGTTTGACTGCGTGGTAATGGACGACGAAACCCACGTCAAAGCCGACTACAAGCAGCTTCCGGGACAGGAGTTTTATACGGCAAAAGGAAGGGGAAAGGTAGCAGATATTTTCAAGCACACGAAACTGTCAAAGTTAGCAAAGAAATATCTGGTTTGGCAAGCCATCTGTACCTGTGGCTTGAAAAGCAGCATTTTCATAGCTTCCGGGACTGTCAACCAAGAAATTTACGTGAAAGAGTGTTTGAATAAACGTCTGCTGCCTTTCCTGAAGAAACACGGTTGTGCCGTACTGTTTTGGCCGGATTTGGCATCTTGCCATTACGGTAAAAAGGCCATGGAGTGGTACGCCGCCAACAACGTGCAGGTGGTTCCCAAGGACAAGAACCCTCCCAACACGCCAGAGCTCCGCCCAATGGAGAAATACTGGGCTATTGTCAAGCGGAACCTAAAGAAGACCAAAAAAACTGCTAAGGACGAGCAGCAGTTCAAGGCAAACTGGCTTTCTGCGGCGAAGAAGGTGGACAAGGTGGCTGTACAAAATCTGATGGCAGGGGTCAAGCGTAAGGCCCGGCAATTCGGATTTGGAAAAGCGGAAGCCTAACTGAATATTTTTCCTGAATTTTATACTAATTGAACTTGAAAAAGAAATTTAATTTGATTTTTTAAATAAACGATTTCACCGATTTACACGCGTTTTCCCTTGACCAAATTTTGACCGTATAACCCTTTATATGAAAATAAACTTGCTTGTTTAACTTGAAAAGCTATGAAAGATAAACTTAATTGATGAGGTGAAGAACTCCCCAATATATAGCACTTTGTTGATTATTATATATTTTCATTTCAAATGTATGGTAGTCTCCATTGTATTGAAATGTACCTATAAGAAATTTGTTCCAGGCACGGGTATAAATTTACCTGACTGCTGTCTTCTCAACGAGAGGCTTAAAAAGCCCGATATATTAACCGTTTTTGCAAAAAAAAAAAAAAACTAAGAACTTTTGAGTTTGATCATTTGCTTCAGATAGCAGCAGTGATAGCAAATAAATACGTAGAGTATATTATTGGTGAAGTTTCATTAGAAAATACACACTTTCACAAAATTAAAATAACGATAAAATTAAAAAAAAAATTTGAAAAAAAAAGTGAACGTTTAAACATTCACCAGATTTTAGTATATAGCTTCAACCTTAAAAAAAAAAATTTAGAAAATTCGAAGGGGCAGACCTCAGGAAAATCAATGGTTTATATTTTCTTAGCATTAATTTACATTTTTTTAGTTTCAATGTATTTTTTTCTTGAAGAACATTTAATGACCTACAACTTTTTCTCAGACGACACTTTGATCATAATAATCGTTAACATGTTATGATTTTTTGAAAAAATAAAACTAATATTTTACATAAGCTTATAGAAAATTAGTTCCGGAGATTTTAGGATTTTTTTATGAAAAATGTTATCTTGGGTAGAAATTAACATATGGACAAAATATCGTTGAAACCGAAAACTGTCGAGACAAAATCAATATAAGGAGTGTATCGAATATAAGCTATCCACATACATTTGCGTTGTACGCATGTATTTGTGATGGTTTTTTATGCTCTGAACACTGCATGCTGTGCGTTTGACTGTCAGCTTTCTTTTGTTTACTTGTTTGTGCGGTTCAAATTCTGCGTTTTCAAAATGTCGCGTATTGAAAAGGAAGTGAAAATTAAGGTTCTGGACACATGGCTAAGTGAGAAGGGTATTACTATGCGAAAATTGGCGAAGCGGTTTGGAATTCATCATGCGAGTGTTAAAACCATAATTAATAAGTTTGGGGAACACTATTCTTTGGATGAGCTACCAGGAAGAGGCAGAAAACCCGGTTCTTCCAACCCGAAACTGGAGCAGAAAGTGGTATCTCTAATCATGAAGAACAAATCAATGTCAATACGTGATTTGGCCAAAAAAGCAGGAACGAGTGTCGGAATGATCCAGCGTATCAAGAGGCGAAACCACCTGAAGACCTACAAGAAGCAGAAAATCTCGAAACAAAGTGCAGAACAGAAGAAGCGAGCAGCAACAAGGGCCCGGAAATTGTATTCGCGTCTTTTGCAGCGTCCGGATTCATGCGTTTTGATGGACGATGAGACCTATGTAAAGGAGGACTCAAAAACCCTTCCAGGTCCACAATACTTTACTGCCGTCGTTGGGGAGGATGTGAGCGATGCGGACAGGTCGATTCAAGTGGAGAAATTCGGTCGAAAGGTACTGGTATGGCAAGCAATATGTTCCTGTTGTTTGAAGTCAACCATTTTTTACACTACCGGAACTATAAATGCGGAAATCTATCGATCTGAGTGTCTCCAGAAGAGATTGTTGCCTTTATATAAGAAGCATAGTACACTTCCACTGTTTTTGCCGGATTTAGCGTCGGCTCACTATGCCAAAACCACTCTCAATTGGCTTGTGGAAAAGGGTATAGATATAGTTGAGAAAAATATCAATCCACCAAATTGCCCTCAGCTTCGACCCGTCGAACGTTACTGGGCAATCGTGAAGAGGGTCTTCAAGAAGCCTGGTAAGGCAGCTAGGAACATGCAGGAGTTCAAAAAAATTTGGGCTCAAGCGTCCAAAAAATGCGATGCAACACTTGTCCGGAACTTGATGAAGAGCATTCGATCCAAAGTTCGAAAATTCGTGAAGGAATAACTTAAATTTCATCCGGTCTTCATTATGTTCAAGTTTAACCTCGTACAATAAAGGATCAATTTTTTGTATGAATAAAATATCGGTTTTCAACATAATTTGAAAGAAAGTTTGTGGATAGCTTATTTTCGATACACTCCTTATTTTTTAGCGTTTCTGGCTGGAAATGCTCCTGCATGATAAGCAATCACAAAACTAATCCTTCCAAATCTTAGCTCAAGGAATAGTACAAAAAAATAATGAATCTTAACAGGCACGTAAAATTTCCCCTCATTTAATTCCAAGCCAAAGGAGGCGTAAACAACGAAATTGTTTACCATCTTTCATACAACAGGCAAGATTCAGGCGTTTTCTGGCTTAAATTTACATGGAATATCCCATTATTTTCTGCCAAATTTAGCATTCCCTTTATGTGCATTAGATAACGCAGAATATACAATGTTTCTTTTTATCTGTGTACGGTAACAGTACATGAATACCAATTGATTCAACATACTTGCTCCCTCTCTTTTTCTGAAGGATTAAACAAATCAGATAAGTTACGCATCTGGAACCCGAACGAAACCTGATAAAACGAAATTCCTCGTCGTTTAGCTCCAACCTGTAGATATCGCCAATCTTGCATTTATCACAAACCTGAATCGGCATGTTTGCTTACAACTGGCACCGGTTACTGCCAAGTCGGAGAAACGATCTGTCCGATCCCGCTGCGTACAAAACGGTTCGTTATCAATTTTCAACCTAGAGAATACGCGGTCCGCTCCAATCGCGGCAATAAACTGATACTGTTTACGTTCGACGATCGAACTAATTGATGATACCAATCAGAGCGGCGGCGAACGGGAAGGAGCCCACAGCCAACTTCAGTGACAGAGTGTGCGCGATTTGCTTGCAACTTGATCAGCTGCTCCAGTCCCCTGAGAGATGCTTGAGATTCGATTCCGCGCCCGGTCGATCTGATAATCCGCATTTTAAAAGCTTTTAAGATAACGATTTTATCTGGCGACTGGCGCTGTGCTTTTGTTGACTGACGACTGCTGGGTGAGTAGTGCTACTGGAATCTCGGGGTGATCTGTTCAAGGGTCGAGTTAAGATTTGGTCGATCTCGTAGAAAATCGAAGTGGTGAAATTGAGCGCGTTTCAAATGATCGATGTACCGTTTAGCTTTGTCCTTTAGCTTTTTTTTATGAAACAATAAGTTCCACGTACGATGCGTAAGGAGAACAATCGCGAGTATGCGGTCTAATCATTGATTGATGATCGCTTCGGATCCCCGTTCGAAACCTTGATGGGGAAGGAATGTCAGCCATCTGCTTGGTGAGTCCTTCTCTTATGTGGCTCCGTCAGTCAGTCAGTCAGCCAGCCAGCCGTGGAGGTGCTTCAAAATTGAGGTTTGTTCGAGAGATCTCCGGAATGGCTGCGTGAGCAATGTTCGATTAGAGAGGACCACACAAAAGAAAATTTGCATACTTATCTTGATCGATGATTGTTACGCGTGCGCGCTCAAGAGAGAGATCTATGCATGCCAAAGGCCAGTGACGACCAACTAAATATGACTAGTGTGTGGTGAATGTATGCTCGCTGGACTATTGCACCAATCAATGGGGAGTCAAATCATTGCAACAGGCGCGGGCCTGCGAATAAAAAGCCATCGAGTAGTTGTCATATTAATATGCAATATTAGTAGGAATTGACGTAAAAAGTCATGGAAACAAAGTTTAGAAAGACTGACATATGGGCTTGTGCGGGACAATCCATTCCCATTTGAATTTTCTGTGTTAAACGGTTGTTTGCATATCGGAACGATCTCGGACATGGAAATCTAGCGAATGTTTCCAAATGATGCCGTGGTTAGTTTGTTTCTGCGATTAGCCTTGGGATTGGGCAGATAGGCACACTTCATCGGTTCGAAGCAGAGAGTATGTATTTATCTATAGATGGTGGTAATACTTTCGGTTGAGAAATCATCGGGAATATTTGGAGTTTATAAAGTCTTTTCTGAGTGTTGATTCTGTTCTTTAGAAGGGTGTTGGGGTGGAAAAAAAAATGGTGTGAAAATTGGAGTTTGGGGGTAATACTTTTTGGGGGTGATAGTCCTTTGGTGGTAGGGAGGGAGTTTCATTGAATTTTTTTTTTTAAGGAAGGTGTGGCCTCCTTGGTTGGGTGGTACACCGTGTCCAATATATTCTCATACAAAATAAAACTCTATTTATTTCAAATCGATAATCCAGATTTTATTGATAACTTAACCCATTATATTGCAATATAATACTGATCAACTACAGCATATGTTTTGGAACAACACCGCCTTTAACCTTCTTGGCCAGCTCCAGACGTTTATCGAAACCGTCACAGGCGGCACGCACGACTTCCATCGCCATTTCGTCCCAAATTCGTTTAATTACGGTTTAAAATTGTTTCATATTAGACGCCCTGTGGTCATTTACCTTCGCCAGCATGTATGACCATACGAATTAATCCAAGGGATTCAGATCTGGTGAACTGGGAGGCCATTCATTCTTGTCCAAAAAGTCGGTCAAATTTTCTCGGCACCAGCCCTGAACGAGATTTGCAGTATGCGATGGCGCTCCGTCCTGCTGAAACACATAGTGATCATCTCCAAACACCTCTTGTACATATGGCTTGAAAACTTTCTCCAAAACTTCCGTTTTATAATATACGGCATTCACTTTAACGCCTTTTTCGATGAAAACCAGTGGTAATTTGCCTCGCTTGCAAATTCCTCCCCAAACCATCACTGACGCAGCACTTTGGAACCGTGGAATATTCCTATCACTCTCTGGAACAGTTCTCGAAGAGAGAGCCCAAAATCTGTCGTTCTGGACATTGTGGGATTGTTGCAAGACGAATAACTTTTCGTCGGAAAAGATCAATTCTTCCCCACCGTGACGCGACAAATGCAGACTTGCTCTTTCGCGTCGTTTCTGCTTGGATGGTTCCTAAACTCCGTGAACCTTACGTTTCATGAAAGCTTGGAGTCCGAGGTCATTTTGAAGTATATTGTGCATTGACGATCTCGAAACATACAGATCTGCGGCCATTTTACGTACAGAGCGTTGTGATTTTCGTCTAATCCGTTCCCTGACCACTTTAACAACTCGTGCAGTCCGCTCCGTACGAGTACAGCCGGATCTCTTCCGGTCATCCAACGAGCAGGTGTCACGGTACACAAAATCCCGCTTTACTCCGAGGTTTTTTCAAATTTCTGAAAATAGCGCCCGGGCGCTCACCTTTCAAACACTTTTTTATCACCACTGCACGAAACTCCTTCATAGCTGGTAAAAGATAAACACCGAATGAAAACAATCGGACATAACCTAAAAGCGTTTGTATAAACATAGTGCAAAACTACACCAACACATACGTGAAGCATGTTGAGTAGTTGCACGACACCAATGCAAGGAAAAAGTGTATGAGAATATATTGGACACGATGTACAGGGTGCGGCAGAAAATAATGCGAAAATGTTCTAACTTGAGTTTGGGTTAATTCGTGGTGGCAAAGGATTATTTTTGGTGGAAGGTGTTTTTTTTTGTTTTCTTTTAGGGGGGGGCCAAAATTTTTTTTTTTTTTTTTGAATTGAAATGGGGAAAAAGGGGGTGTGTGGCAAAAGGAAAGGGGGGGGGGGGGGGGGGGAAGGGGAGGAGGGGGGGGGCGGGGCCGAGAACGCTACATGATTACGGACCGGGTCGAAGAACTACGAGTGACTCGTTCCAAGAGATTGCTTTCCTTGTTGAAGAAGGAAAAAATGATAATCCTGTTCTCCGACGAAAAGCTTTTCAGCATCGATGCTGTGGCCAACAGCCGAACGGACCGGTTCATTTCCCCACAAAAAATGGAGAACGTTCCGGAAAAAGTGAAATTCAAATTTCAAACCAAACATCCGGCTGGTGTCACGATGTTTGGTTTGGTGGCGTCCAACGGTTTAAAAATGCCGCCTGTTTTCATTGATACTGGAGCTAAAATCAATTCCAATCAAAACAAGTGTATATCGGTATTTTAAAGGACCAAGTGCTTCCCTAGGAGAAGGCCAACTTCTCCGAGGACCAAAACGTTGTCCTACAGCAGGATGGAGCGCCGTGTCACACGTCCAATCGAACCCAACAATGGTTGAACGATAACATGAAGTTTTGGCCGAAGGATTTGTGGCCCCCTAGCAGCCCAGATCTTAATCCGTTGGATTATTCGATTTGGGCATATGTTGAAGCACGAGCCTGCAAAACATCACACCCTAGTGTGAAAACCCTGAAGTCAACCATAACACGCACATGGCAGTCAATGTCGGAGGACTACGTCCGAAAGGCATGCTCTGGCTTCCGGCGTCGGCTCGAGGATGTTATTAATAAAAATGGAGGACACATGGAATATATTTGTTTAAAAGGACTTTATAAAGATAACTGCATTCGAAAATGTTGATATTATTGCTTGAATTAGTTGAAAATGGGATTTGAAAGAAATAGAACAAATTTTCGCATTATTTTCTGCCGCACCCTGTAGAATAGCAAAGAGGAGATATGTCAAAATTGGAACAATTGGCTTGATCCATGACTTATGAAATCCAATTGAGCGTAAAAACCTTAGGCTGCAAACCTTATTAGTAGGATGGAAAGCAATCTAGGCACCAGGCAGCAATTCATCATTTGCTGGAACAAAGAGAGATTTCAAAGAATGCCGAGAATGGACTTCGTTGAGGTAGTATCAGATTTTATGAACACACGAATGAAATGGAATCAAAGAATAATGATAACACTTATCGATTCCCTTAAATCAAAATTTCTTCGACACCTTGTTACTATTCTTTTCACGGGTGCTTCGAGGCACAATCGTGTTGGATACCTCTGTCGTAGGAAATTCATATGACCAGGGGTCTGCAACACACTTTTAAGGGTCGTTTAAATGACGGTTCTCCCGGGATAATCTTACCTGTTCATATTTTATACTTGGGGGCAAGGCGGAGAATACAATACAAAATGGCGGAAACAAGAATGTCTTTACTCAGAAGAGATTATAATAAAGCAATTAGGGTTTAGGGGCCATACAAAATTTATTACATATAGATGACCATCAAACGTGACTTTAAATTTTATCAAAGGATTTTAATATTATATCACTGTAAACTCTTTCTATTTTTCTTTACAGTGAGCTCACCGTTGCGGCCGTTAGTTGAGGTGGTCGACATGCAGGAACTTCATCGTAGTAACGCTATCCTTTCTCGTTCTTCTCCTATTTTTTTCTTCTTCTTCTTTATTCCTTTTAGTTCTTCTTCCAATAGTCATCACTGTTCCCACACTTGACAAGGGAACGAAAAGATTGTCCATGTGTCAAGGGTCCATAGTTGCGAAGGCCACAGTTCCGTGCCCGGGCAATGGTACCAAAACGCGCGCGCAACTTTTGAGTGGTTTAATCAAACGAGCATGCACCACGCGGAGTAGAACAGCTTCAGTCCATACACAATAGAACATCCCATTGTTTCTCACTCCACCACTCTCACTGCAGTTATTTTTTTTTTGTCCAAACCCCCGGCTCGTAGATTTACATCACTTGCTAAACGTTATGGTCAACGTGAGATTAGCGCGACTAGAATTTACGTTTATTGAAATGGTGCAGTGTCCTTTTCTGAACGGGTGTTCAATACAAAATGAGAATTTTTTCAGTCATATTGTAAAAAAAAAATGTTTTTTTCAACGAATTCAGCACTTGTTTATTAAAAACATAATGTTCATTCTTCAAAAAAAACGTCAATGAACATTGGAGAAGGGGGCCTGGTCAGCCGTACGACGCAACTTAATCGCGATGCTCTCACAAGAGCGCTGGACGGCACTGACGTCCATCTACAATTCCGGATTCTCGTGGTCAATTGCTTCGCATCCTTGGCCCGCCAATTATTTTTTTACACTAGGGTCACTGAGGGAGCCGAAAAAATCCTCAATGGAACGGCACTGGGGCAAGTTGGTCGAGTTCCTTTCTTTCGGCACGTACGGTCTTTTTCTGCTCAAGATACTCCAGCGTCTTTTTGGCGTAATGGAAAGACGCCTTGTCCGGCCAGAAGACGTACTTTCCTGCTCCTTTAAGAACGGCAGAAGACTTTTCCCAAGAAACTCCTCCTGGTACACTTGTTGATTGATTGCCAGACCGCTCGGCTTGAACCACGGCTTTGAAATTCCTCTGTCCGATATGGCGATGTACAGCATAACTTTTGCAAATTTATGCTTAAACATATATTTTACCTCGGGGGTGTGGCAGACTTGTCGCTGGAATAGTAGCTGTCCAGCACGAACGACGTCCCGCGGTAATTCTTCGTCATCCACCGGCACTGCGATTTCATCGTCGCTATCTGCTCGTCCGTGTACTCGAGGGACCGAGTCTTCTTCTGACAGAAGATGTCCTCCATCTTGAGGGTTTGGCGAATCAAGGTATGGGAGCAGTGATATTTTTGGCTGGTGTCACGCAAACTCGTTCCGTCCTTGTTGTCGAACAGCTTTTTCAACAGTTCCTTCTTCTTCTCCGTCATTATCTTCGCCGGACGGCCTTCCGCTCCACGCTCAGGGATGCCAGGATCCGGTAAACTGTCCTCACGGGCACGTTTTTGTCTCGAAAGTGGTCTACGGTAAACTTTTTTCCACGATGACCATGCGTTTTGTAATACCGTACCACACGCTTCCGGAGTGCTTGCGGAGTGCTTGCTATTTCGACGCCATCTTCGATTGAACTGACAGCATCCGAGCGAAAAGAAACATGCCACCCATTTCTAGGGAGTCCAGATAGCAATTCACTTGAAGAAAAAAATGTACGCTCTTTACTTTAATTACAGAAAGGTATTGAAATCATTCTCATTTTATATTGAACACCCGTTAGTCGTTGGTGGATGTGGTTTAAATAACTTGTTTTTAATTTGTTTAGTTCGTTTGTAAGTTTTAACTAGTTTTTTTAGCGAAACAATCTTAGTCTATGCAGCACAAACTTTCTCGAAACAACGTGGTCCTTTTCTTGAATTCCCGCGGTTAGACACACTACCATCACTCCTTCGGGCGATTAAAATTATACAAGAGAGTGACTCTATTCAGTGGAGCCTTTTTATAGCTCCCTTCTCACGACTTCACATATTTTCCATGACGGTGGGTGACGAAGATGACGATGATGACGATGACGTGGATGATCGACGAAGGATGACAGGTGACAGACGAAGATTTACACTACAACAATCATGGTTTCTATAGTCTACTTTAACCGTTTATTCCGACAAAATTGGCTGCATGCTTAGCCTCTCAAGTGAAAAGTCCCTAACACTTGTTTCCACGTAAATTGCAAAATAAATAAATAAACTCATAGTAATGTACATATTCCCATCCCAAAAGATCAGTTCAAAATAACAAACCAAGTCGAACGGACGTGCGCGCATTCTATTCTCCGTATTACACTCTATCACGGTCATTGTACCATATCGTTCGGTTCCATTTCGAAAATAATTACAAATTCCCCCGCTAAAAAGGGACTTTGTCAATTTGCAGTGTCAGTTAGGTGCATTCTTTCTAAGTACCCTTTTACGAAGGGACCTAGCCGTTTCAGTGCATCAGTCGGACCTTAGTGAAAAGGTCGACGAGCTAGTGGCCTATCGTTGAAGAAACTGGGCAGATACTTTGAGAAAGCAGTGGTTTAGTGACCCGTGTTTCTGTGCGCTTTTTGTACACTTTTTGGTGGCTGCTGAAAAGTAGCGAAGTAAGTCCTTCGGTGGCCGGCAAAGTTCGTGCCCGAACACTACTAAAACATAACTCAAATACTGAGGAAGCGGAGACAGACATTTATTTCACATTTAGACATTTAATTATTCATGACTGCACAAAACATAAATAACAATTTATCGGGGCTAAAGCACTAACTGGCCTTTCCACCAAATATATTGTTGTGACCCAAAAGTGGTTAGTCACATCTGAACACATCGGAAAATGATAATCATCGGGTTTGTTTACATGGTGTGAAACGAACATTTTTATCCTAATGAGTGTTTTATTACGTTTTTGAACTGTTTAGCCTGGTTTTAGGTGTACTGCCAGCCAAATATTAGGGTTTTTCCCACCCATGTCCTCTAGTTCGTATGATGACGAACCTATGTTCTTTTTGACACGGCATAGAAATAAATTATAGGCCGTATTTTGCATTGTAATATTTGGCGGCATTTGAGTGCTTCATGTTTTTGCGGTAAATAAGTTGGCCTTCGACGAACGACTTCGAAAAGCGTCTGTGGCGAAGATTGTAGTGCCTAAGAGAGGTTTACTGTGCTTTTAGAAGGTTTTTACCAAGTAGGTCGTAAATGCGGGTAAACATTTGCTTTCTCCTCTTATGTTGTTCCTCAGGAAAAGCTGATCCTCGTGTCTGGCTAGCTTGTTCATTGCTTTTCTCAATCTGATCGATTTGAACTCTTTCTAAGGTACTATTTTCTTTCTCATTCCCTGCTTGATTCGCAGTTACTCTCGACGGCCCGTTTTGGTGTGAATTGTTAAATTCAGGTTCTAATAGCCCTACCAAATCTACCAACCCTGTTTGCAGGCTGCTGTGTCAATTTGGTGAGTCTTTAGCTGAGCTTAGAATCACAACAATACGGGCTCCGAGATGCAGCAGACGATCAATGTAGATATTATTTTCCCTGTTTATCGTTTCCCATTGCTCTTTAAAAACACAAATTTTTGTATGTATGTCCTAATCTCGCTATTGACTTTACCTTTGAGAATACCAACCAGACCAACAGATCACTTTTCTCAATTTTTAACTTATCCCGTAACCATTTCCTTTTCTGGGACAAGCTTAAATTGTCGTCTATCGCTATCGATCGAGATTCTAGCTCCTAGTCGAGTTCATCGGCTTCGAAAAAATCTACTCGCATGCCAAATAAATTAAAAAAAATCGATAAAGAAGTTAATAATTCAGTAAAAAAAAATATATAAATAATTATTGTGGACTAACTACATATATAAATAAATACATCTGCAATAAATAGGTTTGTAAAAAAATGAATAAATATTGTAAATAAATTCATCTGATAAATATATCACAGGAAATACAAAACTTATCGATGAAATTAGTTCCTCGGCTATTTAATTTCAAACACTATTTTCCAACACTGTTTTATTTGAAAATATGCAAAATAAACGTAAATTCTTCATTGAAACATGTAAAATTGAGTTAAAGCAATCAATGAAGTTCCAGTTTAGACTTTAAGACAATAAGTGGCTCGATTTCTGAACTATAATCCGCAGCAATCCGCAATTTATTTCTACCACAATCTTCACGCAAACCAATCTGAAACCTCCAATTTCCTCTGACGACAATGTGACAATTGAAATATATTCTTTAATTGCAATTCTCCGGGAGACCGATTGAAAAAGGGTTTTAATTCAGGCCATGAAGAAAAACACTTTTTCTTAAAATTTACCGTTGGGCGCCAATTGATACTCTACTTACACCGTTTACTCCGACAAAATTGGCTGCATGCTTAACCTTACAAATGAAAAGTCCCTAACACTTGTTTCCGTGTGAATTTAAAAATAAATAAATAAACTATAAGATACATATGGGCGGCCTCTCACTGCCCAGAATTGAACATAGAGAAGGGACCCATGCAAAGGTGAACATTCTTTCTAAAATACAAAAGACCATACTATGATATTTGATTATTTTTCTCTCAAACATAAAGGGTGTCCACGATGAAATTGCCACACACAAAATTGATTCGCAAAATTCGAGTTTTCATCCGATTGCCATCAAATTTTCAGGGATTGAGAAATAACTATTAAACTTAATTTTATCATTTAAATCGTATTTTATTTACAGTCCATACGCAAATGCCCGCACCTTGGCCTTAACCCCGGCCATAAGATTCTGCACAACCTGTGAATCAACCGTTTTTGCATGTAAACCCATACTTTCTTCAGTTCCTCGACTGTCTTCACTACCTTAGGTCGTTTAAGAAGGTGCTGCTTCATAATCGCCCAGTACTTCTCGATGGGGCGGAGCTCCGGAGTGTTGGGAGGGTTGAACATTGTCGGCACGAAATTGACCTTATTGTCCGCATACCACTTCAGCACGTCCTTGGAGTAGTGGCATGAGGCCAAATCCGGCCAGAAGATTGTTGGGACGTTGTGGGCCTTCAGGAGAGGAAGCAGCCGCTTCTGGAGGCACTCTTTTATGTACACCTGTCCGTTCATCGTGTCCTGGGTTACGAAAGGTGCACTCCGCTTCCCGCACGTGCAGATGGCTTGCCAAACCAGGAATTTCTTCGCAAATTTGGACATCTTCTGAGTGCGGACATGCTCCGGAACGCTGAACTTATCCTTGGCCGTGAAAAACAGGTTGCCGGGGATCTGTTTGAAGTCGGCCTTCACATATGTTTCGTCGTCCATGATGCAGCATTCAACTTTCGTCAGCATGTTGAGGTACAACTTCCTGGCACGGGTTTTGGCGGACTTGTTCTGCTTCTCGTCGCGATTAGGGGCCTTTTGTACCTTGAACGTTCGAATCCCAGCCTTAGTTTTGGCCTTCTGGACAAAACTTCGGCTTAGGTGCAGCTTCTTAGCCACATCCCGAACGGAGGCGTTCGGATTTCGGTTGAAGGCCCCAACTACGCGGTTGTGATTTTTGGTGTTGTACGGAATACTTTTTCCTTCACTTCTGGGCTTCCGATCGGTGGTCAACCGTTCCTCGAACCGCTTAATCACTCGCGACACCGTGGAATTCGCGATTCCCAATGTTTAAGCGATGGAACGATGCGAGAGATCCTTGTTCTCGTGATGAATGCGCAAGATTTTATCACGCACGAGCTGTTCTTTCGACTCCATTTCCGCGAGTTGATCACAGGACTTTAAAACTTGCAGGATGTAAATAATGCACTATGAACTAAATCCACTCAAATTTTCATTAAATTCTACCCAACGGTTAAAAAGTTAGAGCAATTTCATAGTGTGGCAATTTCATCGTGGACACCCTTTAGTAAAAAACAATGTTTTCTTTTCAATTTGCTTGATTTTTCGTAGGGTAGGCGAGGTCTCTTACTGTTCCCTTAAAACTACTCATAAGCTTCAAGACAGTGCTTTCTCCTACCATTTTCACAACTTTTAGCCAATCCTTCTTATATTTTTCAACACCATCCACTAGGTTCAGGTGTTTTCTCAGCTTCGCTGTCGTCAAAACCCAGAAAGTTTCGATAGGGTGAATCTCTAGGCAGTTTGGTGGATTCATCTCCTTCGGTACAAATACGACATTGTTCCTTTTGTACCACTCAATTCAATTCAAAGTAATGGCAGAATGCAAGATCAGGCAAAAAGATTGTAGGCTTGTTATGCTGTTTGATAAAGGCACAGAGAACAGACATCCAGGCTCGAACATTTTTTTTTCAATTTAGTGTGTAAATTTTTAAAAGCGAACCGTTAGAAAAACAACGCCGCCTAGTCTACGTTTCACCAAACTAAAATTGACAGACTATCAAATCTCAAGGCGCGCAGGTGGCGCCATCTACATACGATTCACCAAAACTAACGAAAACGAGCTGTAACTTTAAAATTGCAGTTACAGAAATTTACACACGGAGGACATTCCAGCTTGGATGTCTGTTCTCTGTGATAAAGGGCAGCAATCTTTTTTGCAGACACTCCTTTGCGTAGATTTGACCATTCATTGTGTCTGTCGTAATGAATTGGCGAGATCTTTCATCTTCCATGATAACACAGTCCGATGTTTTTGGTCAGCAGTTTGTCGTACAGCTTTCGAGCCCTCGGTTTCACAGATTCAGCCTGTTTGGTACATCGTTTTGGCTGCATCTGCTTCCGACGAGTCGGTAGGCCCATTCTCTCCTTGGCACACATAACATTAGTCGCCGAAGTACTTTCTTTTTCGCCTCATCTCGGACTGATGATGAAGGATGACGTTTGAAATAGTCTCTTACCTTTCTGTCGATTGAAGGGTCAGCGGGACCGGGTTCTCTACCGCGCCTCGGGGAATCTACGAAAGAGAGCACTGTTGTTGAAAATTCCCTAAAGCGGTTTGAACTGATCCGACGCTCATACCTTCTTCCTTAGCCAGTTTTCTGATCGAAAGACCACTGACAGTGCACCGTTTGTGCACAATCCGTTTTCTTTACTTGGAAGAAAGACCACGCATTTTCAAACTTCCGTGCGAAAAATTGAAAAAAATGACAACATAAGTTTTTTTGGGGAAAAAAAAGAAAAGAGGGGGGGGGGGGGGGGGGGGAGAGAGGGAAAGAAGAAGAAAAAGGAGGGGGGGGGGGGTGGGGGGAACCACATTTTTTTTGGACGGAGAAAAAAAAAAAAAAAAAAATGAAAGGGGGGCAGGGGCCTGGCAACCCTATCCTAGTTACTAGCGTTTGACAGTATGCAACATATCACGGGCCTTATTTGAATAAGGCCCGTCTGACGTTTGTTACTGCGGGTACGAACACCTGCATTGTTTACAAACAATGAATCTTTTGAGGTTTGGATGTTCGAGATGTTGGCTACAGGAAAATGGCTGCCAGTCAGGTCCTTGAATATCCCAAAAGCAGAGAGTTTCCTTTCCCATGTAAACAACAAAACGGAGTGTGTACACGGAGAAAATAGAAAATGCTGAAAAGCATATTATTTATTACTTTCTATGCTTTATTCCTTTTAAATCACTGCAATGCATAAAAAGTATGCATTGAATCAATATATTTTATGCATTGCAGTACATTTTAGATCATTATTATTTTCCGCGCATATTTCGTAACCGGCGTTATATACGTTAGGAGCTCAAGACAGCTTATCTATAAGCGAATAAAAACGGAAGGATTGGTGATATTAGGAAAGCTTTACGGCAAGCAGAGGACTTGAACCTAGTACACTTGAACAGGCTGTGCGAATCGAAACTAGCTTCGGAATGCGGTTCGTGAAAGTAGACAAATCATGTTTTATTAGAGGAATGTGTGGAATATTTTATTAATGAATTTATTTCGAATTTTTTATTGAAAAGTTGAAAATCCTAATCCTGAAGTGAAACAAAGTCCTTTTTTCTGTGAGTTGGATAGTTTCTATTTTCGATAGATATGTCTATGTCTAGTGACTATCTTTTATGCTTGATAATTGATAATTATAAAAATGGTGTGATGTTTCATTAACAGGCTCATTATGTGCAATTTTGAACACACAGATTCCAAATTTTTGCATCGTTTTATCGCGCCAATAATGCGACTCATCCATTACTGGGATACTGGGGTCCATCGAAATGGATAGTTGTTTCACATAATATATTGATACATTTGTATTTTTGTGCTCCCTAATCAGTTGTTTGTCATTTTACAATTTACAATGTCGATTTTCATATATTTTATTATATTATTGATTTATGCATTGGAATGCATATATTTATACAAATATGCATTGCAATGCATATACAAGTATGCATTGGAATGCATATATTTGATTTATTCTTATCAATGTATGAACCTGGTTTATTCATTCCAATGACTGGATGGATCGAATATGGGTTTAACATAAAATTTATGCTTTTTAGTATATTTGTTTTTCTCCGTGTACAAACAACCGCTCGAAACTATCACAAGCTATTGGTAGTACATGAGCACGATCAAGCGCGTTCCTTTTGCCTGTAAAGGTGACGGATTCGTTCGTGCCTTGACCTACCCCGCATTGGGGATGTAGGCAAAAAGAACACGTCCTACGTTCGAGTACCGCTATATCCAAGGTCTTCGTTCAATTTTCAATACTTCTATTCAATTTTAAACCTGCCGTACACTGACGGAACTATCAACACTTTCTCTTCATACTTTTCATTCTAGCAAACATTACTGTCCACTCTTGGGGCCTCATGCTGATGAGTGAACATCTCCTTCTACATCAACTCTCTAGAGCTTCATTTGGCTAAGATAGGTCTGCAGCGCCATCTCAGCGGTACCATCTGGAACTAATGTGATTATTTCAAATGTTTTCATTTTATATTCTCAACAACTTTGCTGAAGACGGCAATCTTCAAGAGCCTTATATGGCAAAGATAGACTACAGTGCCATCTTTGGGGCGCAATTTAGAACTAATCTGACAATGTCAAGTGACTACATTTGACATTCTCAACATTTTAGGATCTTCATTTGGCAATGGTAGACTGCAGCGCCAACTCTGCTGCATGATTTGGAACCAATATAATAATATCAAATAATGATTCGTTACGTACTGACATACTTTGCTGAAGAAGCCGATACTCTACAATGAGTCTGGAATGTTTTTTATGCATTCCAAAGCATTTTTGAGACCAGAACCTTTCAAATGGTGCATGAACATTGACTCTAAGTTAAAATGTCGAAATTCAACGAAGGATTGAAATCCGGATCAATATTGACTTAAGGTCTGTATCCGCAATAATCCGGACACCTCAAAACATGAATAAAACATAAATTTCGCATTATATTTCCGTCGTAAATGTTTATTTCAGATTCATGGGATGTGTTTTAACAATTCGTGAAGACAAAACAGAGTTATTCGGTATTTGCATAAAATTTTCGAACTTTGCGCTTAACTCCGTCCATTAGGGTTTGTACAGACTCTTCAGAAATCGTAGAAGCCGTCTTTGTCCAAATTTGCTGGAAGTGTTTGATGTCTTTGATTCCTTGCTTCTTTCCAGAAAGCTTCCACTTCATCAGAGCCCAATATCTCTTGATTTTGGTACAATGTTCACTTGATTTGCTTGGTACCACTCCATCACAGTTTTAGCATAGTGGCATGATGCCATATCGGGCCAGAACAAAGGTTTTTCTTTGTGACTTTTGATGAAGGGTAGCAATCGCTTCTGCAGACACTCTTTCTGATAGATCTCCTTGTTGATTGTGCCTGTAGTGACGAAAGATTTACTTTTTTGCCACACGTGCAAAATGCTTGCCACACAAGGTATTTTTTGGGAAATTTCGATGCCTTCTTCGTTCTGAAATGCTCAACTGTAGCATTTCTGGCCATAGCAGAATAAAAAGCCAGCCCTGGAAGCTGCTTGAAATCCTCCAGGACATAAGTTTCATCGTCCATAACAACGCATGAAAACTTCGTCAAATATTCGCAGTACAAACGTCGAGCCCGTGATTTTGCTGCCAAGTTCTGTTTGTCGTTGCGATTTGGAACTGTTTTTACTTTATACGACTTAAGTCCCAAACGTTGTTTTGATTTTTGGACAAAACCAGGCGACATCCCTATTTTACGAGCCACCGTTCGAATGGAGAGATTTGGGTTTTTCGTTAATATCCTTTTCACCTTTCGGTCCATGACAGGATCAGCGCGTCCAATGTTTTTGTCACTTCTCGGTTTCCTCTCCACCGTCAAACGTTCCGAAAATGATTTGAGCACATCGTGAACAGTAGATTTAGGCAAATCCAATGTTTTTGCAAGGTCCCGTATTGACAAGTCAGGATTTGCCGTACGCCCGTACAAAATTCGCTCGCGCACTTGTTTTTCTTTCGTCGCCATCTTGAATACTAAACATGAAATATAAACATCAATCATCACGCTAAGATGAGAATACCTAAAGATCGTTAAAAAGTAACGATAATCGCTCAAAAGTGCACATACTCAAATTATGCGTAAACACAGATAACCTAATATTGGGTAATGGTATTGAAAGAAGATTAACGTTAAAAATTTCCGGTTTTTTTATCTCACTTTTTACTGGGTATTATTTTGTAGTTATATTTTACAGAATGCTTCAATTTAACAATTTAACAATTTAGACATTCGGATAAGTATTTCAATTTCGGAACAAAAAGAGAAACAAAATTTAAGGTTCAAACATATAAAAATCTCAATTTTTTCTGCATTCAAAAAAATAGTATCAATAAAGTATGGAGGAATCCATGTAAATAAAGTTAAAGTGAGGTTAAACATCGTAGTATCTAAACCTGAAATTGATAAAAACTTTCTCACCCGGATAAAAATAACAATACAATTACAATTTAATAATATACAATAAAAACAAAATTTATGGCCGACCATTTATCTTACTGTTAATGTATCAGACAAATCAAAAATGGACAATGTAATTACAATAGATCAACTATACATCTTATATTCCAGAATTTTCAACAATTGTGAAACAATACAATTTATAGTTACTTAGTCAAATTTGTTCAGAAAAATGGGGATATTTTTTATTGTTAAGATACATAACAACATGTTGATTTCTCAATTGACAACAGATTCTATTGTAGAAACAGTAAGTCCTAATGTTATCTTATCGTCGCGAACAATACGATCAATTGTACATACTATTGATTCTTTTGTATGGTTACAATATATTTTATTGTAAATCTATAATACTTTTTTATTCGGGCAGTACCGTCATTATCGACGAATATCTGCTTTTTTATCAACAATTACTCTGCTTGAACAGCACGAAAAAGAATTTATCAAGAGCGCCATCAACGACGTTTAACCTGTTTTGTGCGTTACCTAGATTCCTCCATTACTGAAATATTTTTTATGCATCAACCAAACATTTTGGGTTCACACACGTTCCTTTTTTTGCTCCAGAGTGAAGCAGAATTGCACTTCGGGACTCTCGTTGGAGCTAGAATCTAAAAAAAAGAATGCAAAAGTTATTGCTTCAAATTTAGGGACCTATATTGAAAGATTATTTAGAACAATTATTACGTTTTCGCTTAGAAAAATATGGCTTCAATGTTGAAAAGTTATTCAATTTTGGGAAAATTATAACGTCCAATATTGGCAAATGAACATTAACCAAATTTTAGTAAAAATTACTGTATATTATCGTTTAATTTTACCGATATATAGGGTATTGTCAACAATACCTAATTTTAGGTAAAATTTATACTTAATTTTAGGTATTTTCATCTTAGCGTGATAGTCTTTATCATCATTGACTCTCAGCTATACCACAGTGAAATTTTTCATTCCTACGTGCAATATTTCAAAAGTTACAATGATTTGAAGGTGTCCGGATTAATGTGGATACAGACCTTATGTGTCACTTATTTCTTACAACCACCTTAAACCGATTTTTTTTTTTAATTATTGTTATGCAAAAACGAAGAATTCTGAAAAATATTAGAAGTCAAAAAATTTAAGCCCGATTCGTTTAAAAATAAAAAAGATAGCGTACATTGAAATTGCGCCAAGGGTCAGAATTGACTCTAATATCTTAGGAAGGTTAAATGAAAAAGTGTTTTAGGAGGTTTGTTCTTATACAACCCTCTCTATCTCCAGTTGAGTGAAACATACGATTGTGTGTGTGTGTGTGTGTGTGTGTGTGTGTGTGTGTGTGTGTGTGTGTGTGTGTGTGTGTGTGTGTGTGTGTGTGTGTGTGTGTGTGTGTGTGTGTGTGTGTGTGTGTGTGTGTGTGTGTGTGTGTGTGTGTGTGTGTGTGTGTGTGTGTGTGTGTGTGTGTGTGTGTGTGTGTGTGTTGTTCAACGCCCACCGTCCAGCAGTGTTTTTATGGAAGAAAAATGTTTGCAGTTAAACGAACTATGCATTGTCGACTCGTCAAATATTTTTAGCCCGGGAGTTGGGAGATGATAGCTCTGTTGGGTTCTAGTGACCCATGAATGTCAGGTTACTCACGTCCGTTCCCAGGTCACTTTAACTTACAACAAGCCCCGCATAAACACAGTACAAACATCAAATGGATATTGGTACTGTGCATACACTTCCATCATCAAATCATATTGTTTTGAGGATGGCACGTATTTAGCAGTACCGTTCAAATTTAGTTATAATCAGATAGATCTCACCGAAAATTGTTGCTGATGTACATTCTTTATTTGGATGGCTTCCTGTGCTGCTATGCATTTATGTCGCTACAGAAGTAGCACTCCGCTATTCGGCAAATATTTTCACATCATCCTTTTCAAATGGAACAGCCCGAATACAATTAGTACTTCGTGAACAAATGCAATACAATTAAAATCACAAGTAAAACAAAAAACACTTTCGAGAAGAAATTTAACTTGAAAAATTACAATCATTGTGCAACGAAAGAAAAAAGCTTCACAGCTCCCCCTCTGTACACCACGTTGTGAGAGCATCTTAAATTCGGAGGATTGATCACAAAAGTCATGCCCTCAAAATACGAAGCTTGTCATATCCAACAACTTTGCCAAAGACGCCCTCGCTCTAACTCCACTATTTAGGTACCAATAAGTTGAGAGCGTTAAAATCGACGTTTTACAATGTATGGATGACTAAAATTGAAGCTGCTCGACTGTATTATTTTCCCAATAAACACTGCACCTTTACCTTGGGAGCCTACTAGGGGATAAGTCACTCAGCCACTATGTGGTAACACCCTCAAAAACAGAATCCGCCACACTTCCAACACACTCGACTTCACATGAAAGATAAATTCTGATCTGATTTAGATTATACTTAATGTGCTTGTATTAAACGTCAAAAAGATCCACGGTTGCCAATAAGCATAAATTTTTGATTGAAGTATTGACAGATACGTTGAAACGCAGAAACACCTTCCGACACACTACCCAAGTAACACAATTTGTTATGTAATGATCAAAAATTCATCTTTAATACATGATCGCATGTATTTTTTCTAGTACACATAACTTATTTTTGGTATCTTATATGACCAAAACAGCGCAATAGATCGATCTATTTGAAACATCTTTAAGGTCACACAAGAAGTTTTTAGATACAGATTTAGGACTAATAATACGTTCTCAAGATACTTTGAACAACATGTTTTCAACATGATGATGTCTTATCTTGGTAGTTTCTAGCATCATAATAACAAATAGGTTATAATCAAGTAAATCCAAGGTAAAAACATTTGCAGAAAAACATGAACATAACATGCTAAATTGAGAAATGTCAAACGAACAGAAGTTAACAAAGATTGAATTTGAAAATAATGTTTGTTTATGGGGAAAATATGCACAACTCATAATGGAAAAAAAATGACAATCGTTTTTGACCAAATCGATTATTCAATAAATATCAGAATTCTAAAGATGGTTAACGCTGAGAACGCTTACCAAAATATCATATACAGTATGCAAAAAAAGTTTATCCACCCCCCTACACATTTACAATGTTTTTTTTTGTTTTTCTGGTGAAAATCAGTTTAATTTGATGAGTGTTCCTCCATGATTTAGTAATTTATGTTTATTTATCACATTGCCATTAAAAATACGGCGTTTATATCTCTTCTTGAGATTTTATGTGATGAATTATGAAAAAAGGTAAAAAATTACGCAAATAAAGTTTATCCAACCCCAAACGGATACTACGATTTAAGCGTGTTTTACAGAGTTTTAGTGTGTATTCTGCAACTTTCTCGAATGTAAACACTGTGTCTAGCTGTCATTTAGTGCTCTTGAAGTTTTCGTGCTCAAAATTTCAGTTTTGTGTTAAAAATTGTAAGTTATTTGTTGCAAAATGCCCAAAAAAGCACAAATTTCGAACAGCATCCGAAATTTGATTATTGAACATCACAAAACTGGCAAAAGCTACCAAAAAGGAAAGAAAGGAAAGGGGGGGGGTGATATTGCCGATATTGTCCAGCTTCATAAAGATACGGTCGCTAGGATTGTGCAGATGTACAAAAAGCGTGGTTCTATCTTACCAGCTAAGCGATCGGGGCGTCCTTCAAAGACAACTGACCGAATTGACAGAACTATCGTGAAGAAGGCGGAGCTGGACCGGGGACTATCAGCTCCGAAAATTACGAAAAAGATTGAAAGCGAGTAATCCATGCAACTGACATCACAATCCGTACGAAATCAACTTCATAAGAAAGGTCATAAGGGCAGAGTAGCACTTAAGAAGCCATGGTTGTCCGCAAAAAAATAAAATTAAAAAAAAGATTGAAGTGGGCCCAAGGCCACATTTCATGGACCAGTGATGACTGAAATAAGGTGATTTGGTCAGACGAGACGAAAGTAATGCTTTTGGCTATCTGATGGTGTCACAAGAAAATGGCGGCGAACCGGTGAAAGTTTGAAAAAGGAATGTTTGCGGCCTACAGTCAAGCATGGCGGTGGTGAGTTACTTTACCAATATTGATTTTTCAACCAACTGAGCATGACTTTGATTTTTTTTTCTGCAGGTAGAGTCATGGTGTGGGGATCTATGGCTACATCCGGCGTTCGAGAACTTGAGTTCATTGATGGAATCACGACCAAGGAGGTTTATTTGGACATTTTGAAGCGAAAACTACCAGCGTCTGCACAAAAGCTAAAGTTGGGGCCCAGATATACGTTCCAACAAAACGGAGATCCGAAGCACACCTCAAAGCTGGTTTCGCAGTGATTCAAGGAAAAGCGTATCAGGGTTAGGGATGGCCGACACAGTCTCCCGACCTTACTCCGATCGAGCATCTCTGGTCAATTTTGAAAATTAAGGTCCAGAAGCAAAAACCAACAAGCATCCAGCAATTGCGGCAGGTAATCTCAACTGAATGGAACAAAATCACCCCGGAAACAACTGCTAAGCTTGTTGAGTCGATGCCGAGCAGTTATTGAAGCCAAAGGTGGTCACACGAAGTACTCAAAGTATGTGAGCCAGAGGGGTGGATATATTTTTTTTTTTGCGTTGTTTTTTAACTTTTTTTTTTAACATCATGTCTCAAACGCAAGAGAATTTGTTTTTTTTTTATTTTGAAGTCGCATGAATTGGCTTTGTTTTTACATAAATAATAATAAACTGAACAAAAATTAAACGCGTTCTAATTTTCTGGTGGGTTTTTTGGAAGAAATCTAATTTTTCACTGGGGATGGATAACATATGTAACATAAGTCCTGGGAAAAATTCAAAAACAGGAAACAAAAAAAAAAAAAACCGGATTAAAAAATTCTCCTGGGGTATTTCGTTTTATTAATAAATTATTAAAAAATATAATATGTATAACGTTAATTGTCCATTTTTTTTGTTTTTTGGCGGGGTGGGGTGTGTAGTTTGGGTTGGGGGTGGGGGGGGTGTCTTTTTTTTTTTTTTTTTTTTTTGTGTTTTTTGGTTTTTGTTTTTGTTTGTTGTTGTTGTTTCAGCCATTGTCGTACACCATACGTTTGAGAACACTCCAAAAAATTTCAATTGGACGAGCCTGAGGCACGTTAGGTGGATTGTCCTTTTTCGGTACAAATGGTATGTTTTGCTCAGTTAGCCAATCTAATGTTTTTTTCGCGTAATGACAGCTTGCAAGATCCGGCCAAAACATGATTTCGTCGCCAGCGTGATATTTGTTGATGAATTGCTTCAATTTCGGCAAGCATTGGCCGATATACACGTCAGAATTGACAGCTTTGGCCTTGTTTGGGCGTATCAAAGGCGCCGAGATACCCTTCGATGACATGGCTGCCCACACTAACACCTTTGGCTCATATTTCGATTTGCTGGCATATTTAACATCGTCTGGTGTTGTTTTAATGTTAGCAGTATAGAAACCATCGTTGCCACTCAATTCATGGTGCGAAAACGTGAAGTAAGATTCATCATCCAAAATTATGCACTTTCCATTTGCAAAATGCTCGGCGACGAAGTGCACGGCAGCATTTTGGTATTTTTTCGAGTTGTTGCTGTGTATATTTTGGTGCACGCTGACGTTTCCGATAGATTACGTTATGTTTTCTCAAAATCCGATGGACTGTCATGTTTGAAACCTGAAATTTTCGTGCTAATTTGCGTGTTGATTGGCCAACCTTGTTTTCAGCGCTTGACAGCAGTTTTTTCGTTGTTCTGGCCCTCAATTTTGTTGGGCGACCACTTTTCTTTTTATTTTCCGGTTCTTTACCATCACGACAATCTTTCAAAACACGGTATATTGTTGATTTTGATATTGGCTCGTCTTTGAACACGCTCAAAATTTCACTTGTACTAAGCCGTCCAAAAAGGTTGGCGACTTGTGCTCGTAAATCCAGCTTGTACGACATTTTTAATGGAAACTACTGCGCAATTTGAGTTTGACAGTTCAGTAGGAACACAGATAAACGTGACAAGTACATTGGTTGACATCTGTGTGTTTGTTAATGCTGTCAAATAAACGCCTGAAAGTATTCCCAGGACTTATGTTACACATGTTAAAAACAATGGACCTTACAGGCAGCTTCGAGTAGACCCCCTACCAAACATGGTGAAACACGTGGATTAAACACTAAAGGAGTGTAAAGCAGTACTAGGGGATGCAGCAGTCCGTCTTCGCGAACCAAACCCCATCCTTCCCCGAATTAAAGGCCTCCCAAAAGTCCACAAACCCGGAAACGAAATGAGGGAGATTGTTTCATCTGTAGGATCTCCAGCCCATAAGCTAGCAAAATGGCTAGTGAAAGAATTTCAAGGTATCTCCGAGCAATTCCCAACAAGCTCAGTTCGTAACTCTCAGGAATTCGTACAGCATCTTCTTTCATCAGGTCATATAAATGAAAATGAAGTAATGGTATCTTTCGACGTCACCGCCCTTTTCCCTAGCGTACCAATCAAGGACGCGATTAACCTTCTAGAAGATTGGCTTTTAAAACAAGGAGATGATACAGCATGGAAGCAAAAGGTGCGAATGTACCTTAAGCTCACCCGACTTTGCATGGAAGAGAACTACTTCACTTTCAGAGGTTCTTTCTATAAACAACTAAAAGGAGCCCGGGACCCCTACCCATCTCTGTGGGGTTGATGGAGAAACTACACAGATAAAAAGAAACATTGAATTTTCAGCGTTATCTAATGCACATAAAGGGAATGCTAGATTTGGCAGAAAATAATGGAATATTTCATGTAAATTCTAGTCAGATAACGCCTGAATGTAGTCTGTTGTATGGAAGATTGCCTACATTGTTGTATGGCGTATGAAAGATTGCAAACTATTTCCTTGTTTACGCTTCTTTTGGCTTACAATTAAACGATGGGAAATTTTACACCCCTGTTAAAATTCATTATTTTTTTCTGTGTATTCTTAAAACGGAAGGATTACTTCCAACTCGCTGGTGGAGATACGTCGACGACATCTTTGCCGTAGTTAAACAAGATGATCTCCCCTTAATTCTTCAAGCAATCAACAATCTCCATAAAGACATCAAGTTCACTTATGAAATAGAAAAGGATGGGAAACTTGCATTCCTCGACCTTCTGGTAGTTAGAGAATCATTGTCATCATCGTCTTTAGAGTTTGAAATTTTCAGAAAACCCACAAACACCCAAAGAGTCATCCCTTACACTTCAAACCACTCTTTTCAACATAAAATGGCCACTTTCCACCACATGATCCACCGAATGTTGACCCTTCCCTCAATAAAACCGGAAAAGCCAAAGAATTAGCATATATCTTCGAAACTGCTAGACTCAATGGTTACGAAAAGAGGACAATTCAAGCTATCATCCAAAAAAAGGAAAAACTTCTTCATAGGAAATCACAAACAACCCTTTCCGATTCACCTGAACCCCTGAAACGTGTGTCTGTCCCCTTCGATAAAGATATTACACAAAAGCTAAAAACTCAACTTAGGGAATTTGGCTTGGACTTAGTTTTCTCTAGCAGGAACAACCGATTGGCATCGTCGTTAGGCTCCACCAAAGATTCAATAGATGTATTAGGCAGAGCAGGGGTATACAAAATTAAGTGTAAACACTGCAGCAAAATGTATGTAGGTCAAACAAAGAGAACCTTGGCAACAAGGTTCAAAGAGCATCTAGCGGAGGTGACTAAGGCTGTCAAACAGACTGACAAAGGAATTTCACATAACTTCAAATCGACAGTTGCAGAACACATCTTTGCGGAAAATCACGACATAACGACGAATGACATCACAATCTTACGGACTACCTCTACACCCTGGAAATTAGACGTCGCAGAAAGCTTAGAAATTAACAAACAACAAAACACAAATCTACTAAACAACGACCAAGGCAACGGGTACACATGGCTCTTTAACTTAATACCCAAACGACATCAAAACCGGAGCAGTGGAACACCCGCTGCTACGGAATAATCAGGTTGGGTATAAAGAAAAGGCGAGGTAGATATCAAGCATAATATTTGTGTTGGACTCAGGATAGGTTAGGTACAAGAAATGTTAGCTGTAGGTACAAGTGTTTGTATTTAGAAAATAGAATAAATACGGCAGGTGGCGAAGGTTTTCTCTCAGTCGAGTATTAGTACACGACACTGAAGAAGTCTGCACAGTGTAGACGAAATACGCGTATCTGTCAAGATAAGCAATAAAGGTAGTTGGAATTAAATGGAAATTACTAATCATTCTTCTTATTTTCTTGTTAAGAAAACGAGTTGTGCACAAAGGCAAGTTTCATTATCGCAGAAAAACTCACTTCCCATTCGAAGCAATTTTCTGATGGCCAGTTTGTTAAGGAATGTATGGAAGCTGTGGTTCAAATGATTTGTCCCGAAAAAAGTCGCATCTTTGCGCAAGTGAGTTTGTCGCGGGCGACCATCACCAGGCGGGTTGAAGACATTGCTGAAAATCTTGTGTTGAGTTTGAAGGAAAAAGTTGCCAGCTTTGAATTTTATTCAGTGGCGCTGGATGAGAGCACGGATATATCTGACACAGCTCAATTGGCAGTGACTGAGGAATTGGCAAGCCCCATCCCCATGAAAGGAACGACGAAGGGCATTGATATCTTTAATGCTCTGTGCGCTGTTCTAGAAAAGTTTGATCTACCGCTGAAGAAAATGTCCGGAGTTGTTACCGATGGAGCTCCCGCTATGTGTGGTATGTATTTTGTTTTCCATCTTATTTAAATTATTCAAGCTTATACCGCAGTGTAAAGACGTGCAAGCTCTTTAAAATTCTTGCCTAAAATGTTGTGCTATTTTGAACGTCGCCTTTTGACAGTACTGGCATTATCACATTTATTATGGACATTTGATGTATTTGGCGCTGGCATCAGGCCGTAAGTTTATTTACTTCTTACTTGAAGGGTTGCATACAAATTGATGCAAAATATTCAGCTTTATCAGATTTGCGGCCTTGGAAAATTTAGTACCAAGGATGGTGTTAAATTTTAGGTATTTTTTTTTCATACATTTATGTATGTTTAAATTTATTTATTTATTTATGAATTATGTTTGAGCTTGTTTGTCTGTTCTCTGTGCTTAATCATTTTATTACTGAAAAAAAATGTTTATTCATGGGAAAACATGAAGGTGCAATTGCCCATCTTCGAAAATTACCAGAAGTGTCAGAGCAATTCTCCCCGTACCATTGCATCGTGCACCAGGAGAGCCTCTGCGCCAAAAGCGTGGGATTCAAAGATGTCATGAAAGATGTCATCAAAATAGTTAATTTCATCCGATCGCACGCATTGAACCATCGAGAATTTCAGGCTCTTCTAGTAGACGCGGATGCAGAATATGGTGACGTACCATATTATACTGAGGTACGTTGGCTGAGCAGGGGAAAGGTGCTGCGACGCGTATTTGATCTTCGGAAAGAAATCGTCGAATTCATGGAGAGCAAAGGTAAATCAGTGAAGTTTTTCGATAATGCGGAGTGGGTGACAGATCTGGCTTTCCTGACTGACATTACAACGCACCTGAACGATTTGAATTTAAGTCTCCAGGGTAAAGGCAAATTGGTGCACAGCATGTTTAATCAAATCAGTACATTTGAAAACAAACTCGTGTTGTGGGAGAAACAGATGAAAATTCTAAATTTTGTCCATTTCCCTACTCTCGGAAAATGCAATGTGACGTTGACTAAAAAATACGTTGACGCACTCCAAACAATGAAAAATGATTTTTCTCGTAGATTTGGAGATTTCAAAGCGCATGACAAAATTCTAAAACTTTTTTCTGCTCCATTCAGTGTTGATGCTGAACAAGCCCCAGATAATATCCAAATGGAACTAATTGAGTTACAGTGCGACACGGAACTGCGAGAAAAATTTGATCGACATGATTTGTTGGAGTTCTATGCCAAATTTGTTCCGGAAGAGCGCTTCCCAGAGCTGCGAAATCATGCTCTTTTCGTAGCTTTTTTGTTTGGATCCACATACATTTGTGAACAACTGTTTTCCGTGATGAAGCAAGTAAAGTCAAAAGCCAGAAATAAGATAAGTGATGAACATTTGGACAATTCATTGCGCATTTCGACCTCTAGCATGAAGGCTGATCTCGATAAGCTTGCTCAAGAAAAGTGTAAGTGAATGCGAAAAGATTTTTTTATTGATTTTCAAATAAATTGAATGTGATATAAATCTACATTTTGTTGTTTGTATTTTTTTTTATTTTGGAAGAAAGAGCATTGCTTCACATTTCAGGTACATCTACTAGTAACGTGTCCTCAAAATAAGCGGTTTTTTATTAATTATTTTAAGCCATTAAAAATAACTCATTGCGGCCCGTGGCATTGGCGCAAAATTTCATTTTGGCCCGCTGCAAGCATCTACCTGAGCACCACTGACCTAGACAATACATCTTCATGTCAAAAGCATGTTATGAAGTGCATCTTAAGAACTTCTTATGCGACTTAAAAGTGTTATAAAAATATCGATTAATTGCGCTATTTTGGTCAAATTCGAGTCGAAAATTAAGTCATATGTTCTAGAAAAATACATGAGTGACGTATGAAACGTAAATGTTCTGCGACAACATCCTCTCAGCTACACGACACTACACGACAAAAGATGTTTTTTTTTTTTTTTTTTATTTTTTTGTATAAAAAAAATTGTGGATATGACAGACAGGGTGTGTTTTTTGGGGTGTGTGGGGAAAAACACACAACAGAGAAAAGAGGATAGATGGTGGTGGTTTTGGTAGGTGGGGGGGGGGTGATGTTCGTTGGGGGGGGGTAAAGGGAAACAAGTCGTTACTGTCCTTGTATATATTGCGCTATTTATGATATTGTGTGTGGGGGGGGAAAAAGTAGGGTGGGGCCGAGTAATAATGTTATTAAGAAAAGATATGAAGTTTTTTTTTGCCTTTTTGAGTGAGCCTGAAAGTATTTTTATCCAAACGGACTTTTCCCCATTATAAACATCATTAAGACAGTTACGTAAGATGAAGCAGAAGAAATGAATAAAAAATAAACAAATAAACAAATAAACATGCAATGTCTTCAATGAATTATTTCACATTGTAGCTCCATCCACGCAGTGTGCCAATGTCAAAGTTAGTTCTAATGCTTATGCTAAAGCTTGATAAGAAAAAAAAAAACAGAAAGAAATGAGCAAAAATCTACAACTACTTCGAATCGAAAACAAACCCCACACCTCGAACATTGATTGTCTCAAACTGACTGGAAGAACATTCTTTAATTGGTCGAATACTACGAAAGTAACGTTCGTTCAATTTTGCGTCGCTCCATTTCACACGTTTTTCCACGCAAAATTGAACCCACGATGCTGCTGCGCTTGTTCCTTAGGTACCACCCAATTTATTCCATCTCCGAGTGGGAATCGTTCTCGTCGGATTGTAGTATTGTTCGACGCATTCTTTCCCATCGCATAATTTAGGTTTTTCTGCATAAACCTCATCAATAATCCTATAAATAATTCAATAACTGCACGCAACTCCTCGCCTTCCACCGATCCGATCGCCACGCCGGCAGATAGCAAGACAAGACAACAGAAAAGAGACGCCAACGGAGAGTCCCATTACACTGTGCAGCCCAGGACTGCAGCCACATCCACACCCAATTCCACGTCGTCGTCGGTTCCACACGGCCCGGACGGGAACGAACGGCGGGGAGTCACTCTGCAGCCAGTTCCACATACGCGTAGAAAACGAAATCGGCCTGCATCGAGGTGGCAGCCGCGGAAAAAAAAGGGCGCGTTCCGTTCGAGATCAATCAACTTTGGCGATTCACATGGCTACACACAATGCAGCAACAATTTATGGACTGATGGCTTGGACGGCACAGGACATCGATCGGTGGGGAAGAGACAAAAGTTCTTCCACTCCCGGAGTTCGCTAGTCGGTAGCTCTGCGGTTGGCGTCTTGTTGCTTCTGCTGCTGATTGTAGTTTTTGTATCTCGTACCTTGGTCGAGGAGTCTTGACTCACTCTCGGTGATCGATGGTAATCAAGTTGTCGTTCATTGCCTCCGTGGGTACGGTTGATTGCATCCCATGGATATTGATTTGCTGGGCGGGAACGGAAGAGAATGCGGAATCAAGAAGCATGCATTAGGTTTGACCAGCACAGTCTGCATGAGTGGGATTCGTTTTATTGTTCTCATCAGCGGATAATTGTAGGAATAATTCTATTTTTAATAAGCGCTTAATGAGCGACAGCGGGGTACTGTCATTTAGGGTACCGTTAGGCATTGGGCTAGGAGGAGACATTGGACCGCATATCCAATAACTTAAATGTGTCGGTTCTTAAACGCGGGGGCTCATCAATTGTTCGGATATGTAAACGCAACTTTCTAAGAGGAGCCTCGCTAAGACAGTTTGAAGCTGAAATCTCGAGTAATTCATGATTATGGCCTAAAAGCCAATTGTAAACACTGAGTTTAATAGTAGATTGCTCTCTAAGCTCAAAACCTTCTTGCAAATTGAAGGCAGCATCTGGTGTCAGAGGAGTGTCTGCTCTACCGTTTGGTGTAGATGTAAACCGTAGGAGCCTTATGATTCGTGAGAGATCAACGTTTAAATTCATTGTTTATAATTGGATTTTAAGCCCTAATCAGGAATTTTTTTTTCTCTGTTCGGGACATAAACCACTGCTACCAGTAATTTGATCTATTGTAGTATATCCCGTATCCTTTGTTTAGTGCATGTCGAGTTACTTCATCACTATTGAGAAATAATGAAGTATTCGGTGTGGTTACAGTTGTCATTGTTTGTTTTGTTGGCAATGAATCGAGTTTTATTGAAAGTTTCCGCTATTTGAACCCTTTGTGAGCGACAGTACTCTTCAAAGGCGCGCCCCTTTATCCGTCAAAACCGGATTCATTGCAAACAAAACAAACAATGACTCCGATACTGACCATGCATCAGAACCCTAGTCATAACCAATTCAAACTATAGAACATCAAATAGAAAATGAGAATTCACATAAATGAATACTAACCATGTTTCCCTTATTTCAAGCTCATCCTCGGTGGCTCAATCCGAGTATTGTCACTTTTCACAAGACATAAAATGTAATAAGGACTAATATATGTTCCTTTGAGTACAAAAACAAATATGTTTCCTAGTTTGAATTAATTCAGACTAGGGTTCGGTGGTAGATCTGATACTCCATAACGCACCACGAAAAGGTGATCTACCAGCGTTACGGGTCATAATCAGGAATTACTGAAAATAGATTTAATTGAGGGTTTTTGTGTAATGAGGGGGCGTTGATCAGGAATAACTGAAAAAAAGATTTTTAAGAAATTATAAGTTTGAAGGGGGGAATATTTTTTTTTTAAATGAGGGGAGTTTTTGAGGGGGAAATGTTGGGGGGATAGGGGGTGGGGGGGGGCGGGGGGGGGGGGGGGGGGGGGGGGGGGGGGGGGTGGAAGAGGGAAGGGGGGGAGAGGGGAGGGAAGAAAAAAAGTGTAACGTTTGCATTTCGTACTATAAATTTCCCCGTTCACGGCCAGTCCGGAGCGAAAGAAGAGCAGCTTTGACATCCCCTTCTCGCTGATTGTCAGCCACAGCAGCACCTTCTTGGGAACTTGGTGTGTGAAATGCACTTCACCTCGGAGCTTTCTGACATGTATGTTCATGTTCGCCAGGTACTTCTTCACTGTTTGGCCGGTTGAACCGAGCCAGCGCACGCAGCGATGTAGCCACTTTTCCCTCGGTCTTCCTCTTCAGCATCCTTTGGAGTTTCTGGTCGCTCAGGGTCGTCGGCCGTCCGGAACCGGGCTTTATTTTGATGCTCTGTTTGTTGTCTAATAGTTGCAAGATGTTGCAGATGCCGTAACGGGCGTATCCGGCGTCCACAAAGTGCCGCACGATGTCCGTTTTCGAAGCGGCGGGGTGCCGTTCTTTGAACAAGCACACTTCTGAACGGAGTTGCTTCACTGTTTTGCCATGACGGTAAGATTTCGACTGATAGAGCTGTCAAATTTTGTCTGCTGACTCATGGGTTACAATGATTGATGCTGCATGGGTAGTTTCGTCAGTGCGGGTGCAGGTAAACCCATGAAAAATCGGCAATTTTTGTCATTTTTTTTTAAATGCAAACGTTAGTACCAAATGAATTATTGAAAAGAATACAGTCGGGTACGGATATTTACGCTTAATGCGTACCGTAAAAATCGTAACTGTTAAGAACGGTACCCGGAGCTTATGGGAATTTCACTAATTGGGGGAAATGAGATGTAAGTATCTAAGTTGTTTAAAGTCATAAACCTCTAAAGTGTCCAGCAGAATTATTGTATGGGGTTAGACCAACAAATCTGTGTCTTTGGATTCCGGTTATGTTGAGAATCTCACCGCAAGAGGCACTTTACTTTCGAGTTACTGTAAATGAGTGCAGTGACGGTTTGAGATAAGCGGTAATTGGTTTCATCTTAGGATATCTCGAGAGCCTCACCAGTTAGGACATATCAGTCTTGAGTAAACTTGTCCTAGTGGTAAACTTCTTCCTTAAGGTGGCCACATATGTTCGGAACTTACTCACTTCACGGCACAAGTGTGCATATGACCTTTCAGTTTGTTATTGCTATATCTCAAAAGCCTTAATAGTTAGGATGTTGCTTTCTTGAGCAAATTTGTTCTAGTAGCCAAGCGTTAGTGGCGTTAGTGTAAACATCATTTTCCAGATTGTTAATGCTTTATCTCAAGAGCCGTACCAAATAGCACATTGCTTTCTTCAGTAGTTTGTCCTCAGGACCAGGCCCTTCAGGATGATGGTCACATCCCAAGTAACAATATCAATTTTATTCCAGCCGTATAGCATTCCTCCTGGCTTTGTAGATAAAACTACTTCTTTAAAGCCAAAATTTGTACAGAGTGATCAAATCTATGGACGGCTGTGAAAACAATTCAATAAACCCCTCATAAGACCATAAAGATTTTGAAAATGTTCTAGTGATACATTCCGCATCGAACGCTGAAGAGCTTCGGTTCAGTATTTTTCGCACTCCGCATTACCTCTTTTGCATTTTTTTCAACCCGCTATCAATCACGCGGTGATTAAAAGTAGTGCACTGTTTAAACCACCGATATCCAGCCGAGCGTTCCATTAGGGAAGCAGACATTCCCGGCCGAGCCCGACGGATGATCTGTACCATCGTCAAACACCCGAGGGGAAAAAGTGTAACCCCATAAGCACCATCGCAGCAAGGAAGGTCATCGCTCCATCCACTGCCGGTCAGCAAGCGGTGCTTTGTTTGCGAACAACAGCAGAAGGTGCCATACCGGCAAACGGCAAGTAGCACATTTGTTTTTTGTTTCCTCATCTGCTAGTGTGTTGTGTATCTCTCTCCCATATAGTAAATCGTTCTGCATAGGGTGGTTCAAAAAAATATCGTTCTGCATAGGGTGGTTCAAAAAAAAAATCATCAGATTTTTATTTTGTTTTATTTAATTTTTGTTTTTTTTGTCCCTGAATTTGTCTTTTCATGGATGATTCTAAGGGGGGCGACTTGCCTCCCAAAGATGTTTTTAGGGCGCGCTGTTATCAGCCGTCTTCTGCCTCTCCTTGGGTTGTCTACTTTCGGCAGAAAGTGAAAGCCCTAGACTTTTTGGGCATAAAAAGAAATTTGACGCGTCGTTATCCGGGGACCGAATTTCATCAGGTCAACCGAAACAAACTGCGTGTTACTGCACCTACATATAAAATTGCAAATGAAATTGCTAGTGATGAAGGTTATAATGTCGAGTACTACGTCTACATCCCATCTCGAGATGTGGAGATAGATGGTGTGGTTTCTGCAGCGAGCCTGACGTGTGAAGACGTTATGGAAGGTAAGGGGCGACTTCCAAATTCAGCTTCGTCTACCATTGAAATCCTGGAATGCAAACAATTGCATGCAGGATCAATGGTAGATGGAAAAAAGACGTATTCACCATCGGACTCGCTACAAGTGACCTTCGCCGGATCAATTCTCCCAAAATTTGTTGAAATTGATAAAGTTTTTTTCCCAGTGCGCCTTTTTGTACCAAGGGTATTTAATTGTACCAAGTGCAAACAGTTGGGTCATACGGCTACTTTTTGCGACAACAAGCCCCGTTGTGGCAAATGCGGCCAAAGGCATCTAGAGGATGCTTGCCAACAGGAAGCAACAAAGTGTGCTTACTGTGGCAAAGAGCCTCTCCACGATTTGCAGAACTGCCCCGTGTACAAGAAGCGCACTGGTAACGTGAGACGTTCCATACAAGAACGCTCCAAGCAGACGTATGCAGAAATGTTAAAGTCGCAAAACGGAGCGTCTGCATCGTCTGTATCAGCCGCTCAAAATGAAAATCCTTTTTTGATTTTGTCTTCCGATGAACTGGACTCTGACGAAGCCGATGAGAGTGGATTTCCGGAGGTACACGCCCCCGGTAAAAGAAAGCCTACTAGTTCTCCGGGTGTGCGCCGGAAACAAATAAAACCTACTCTCAAAAGCTTGCAAAAAATTGGAGGTAGAGGGGGTCAATTTAAAAAACCGAATAAACCGGTAATAGCTTATGCATCCGTTCCTAGCTGTAGCTATACCAACCCGCCGCTACCTAATAACAGTAACCGTAAGAGGTTACCAAAAACTACGTCTTCTCGCAATTCTAAGAATATCCCGTCCAAGCGAGGTAAGATTAATTTTAGGGACATTGTGGATAACATTTTAAATGCTCTTGGCCTTTCGGATGCTTCACCGCTCCGAGGAATTATTGACCTGCTTATTCCTATAGTTGGAAACTACTTCAAGCAATTGACTGTATCATGGCCCCTCATTGGTGAATTCATATCTTTCGATGAATAATTCGTCGAGTGAGGATCAAGATATGATCACCGTATTACAATGGAACTGTCGTAGTCTAATACCTAAATTAGACTCGTTCAAGTATTGGATCCAAAGTCCGGATTGGGATTTTTTGGTCTCTTTTGAAAAATGGTTTCATCCGAAGATGAATTAAACTTCCACGATTTTACCATTATTCGCCTGGACTGAGATGATTCATATGGTGGCGTACTTCTGGGGATCAAAAAGTGCTACCCCTTCTATAAAATCTCACTCCCAATAATCTCAGGCATTGAAATCGTCGCTTGCCAAATAAATGTAAAGAATAAAGATCTTTGCATAGCTTCCGTCTATGTCCCTCCGAGGGCATCAACAAACCGCCGTCAACTTTGGAGTTCAATTACATTACTTCCATCTCCAGTTCTTATTCTGGGCGATCTGAACTCCGATGGTACTGGGTGGGGCGAATAATATGACGACAACAGAGGGGGTATCTATTACTTATTAGGCGATTTCTTCAAGTCGATCTTCTTCACGAGGGGGGCAGCGAGAAGAACAACACCACCTGCGGGAGGGAGCGACGAGACGAAACATTGTGGTGTTCTACTCTAACATTAGTTGATCGCGAGGAGGTAGACTGACTGGCTTTTCATCGGCGGTAACCCTTGGTATTGATTCTACCGATCCTCTTCCACCATTAGAAGAGTATCGTTTCATTTCCGAACTGATGTACAAAAGTGCATTAGAAGCTCAGAAACGACGTGTTCCAAGTGCATCCCTCAAAAGAAGACCCGCCACCCCATGGATGGGATGACGAATGCACTAAGTTGTATCTTGAGAAATCCGATGCGTTTAAAAGGATTATCGTAGACATGAAACATGTGAGCTTTTTGATAAGTACCTCGTGCTTGAAAAAGAAGGCTTAAAAACTTACTCAAAGCAAAGAAACGCAATTACTGGCGTTCGTTTGTAGAGGGACTTTCTAGAGAAACCTCGATGACAACGCTTTGGAGAAAGGCTCGTTATATGCGAAACCGCTCATCCTCCAGTGAGAGTGAAAGGGAATACTCCATGCAATGGATATTCGACTTCGCTAAAAAGGTTTATCCAGACTCTGTCCCAACACAACCGAATTTACGGGATACTACCCGAAATAACGGTTCTCTGGCCGAACCATTCACAATGTTGGAATTTTTAATGGCACTTCTTTCATCGAATAACTCTGCTCCGGGAAGCGATATGATTAAATTCAACCTTCTTAAAAATCTTCCTGATATCGCTAAAAGACGATTACTAAACCTGTATAACACTCTCATGAAATTAAATATAGTTCCACCCGCTTGGAGGCAGGTTAAAGTAATAGCTATTCAAAAGCCTGGGAAACCAGAGTCTGTTTACAATTCTTACCGTCCGATCTCTATGCTATCATGTTAAAGGAAATTGTTAGAAAAAATGATCCTATCAAGACTTGACCGTTGGGTTGAATCAAACAACCTACTATCAAATACGCAATTTGGTTTCAGAAAGAAGCAAAGGAACAAACGATTGTTTAGCGTTGCTTTCATCTGATATACAACTGGCCTTTGCACACAAGGAGCAATTGGCTTCAGTATTTCTGGATATTAAAGGCGCATTTGATTCAGTTTCCATAGATATACTGGCAGATATTCTGCACAGTACTGGTTTACCAGGAATTTTAAATAACTTTTTGTATAATTTACTGTGACAAAAGCAAATGACCTTTAATCTAGGGCAACTGACAACTTCCAGAATTAGCTACATGGGCTTACCCAAGGCTCATGTTTAAGTCCCTTACTTTATAATTTTTATGTTAAAGATATTGATAGCTGCTTGGAAAATAGATGCACGCTAAGACAACTTGAAGACGATGCTGTGATCTCCTTTCGAGGTCCACGTGCGGAAATCTTGCAAAGACCATTGCAAAATTCCCTAGATAATCTGTCCATCTGGGCCAGAAATTTAGGGATCGAGTTTCCACCGCATAAAACCGAATTGGTAGTGTTTACTAGAAAGCGGTTCCCTGCCCAACTGCGTCTCAAGCTGTTGGGAAGAGACATTACCCAATCTTTGAACTTCAAATACCTTGGAGTCATGTTTGATTCAAAATGCACTTGGAGTAATCACTTTGTGTATTTAAAACAGAAATGTCAACAAAGGATCAATTTTCTAAGATCAATATCCGGGACATGTTGGGGTGCTCACCCGGAAGAGCTTATTAAACTCTATAAAACAACTACTCTTTCAGTTCTCGAATATGGAAAATTGGAACGCATTCAATATCGTTGTCTACGTATTGCCCTTGGCTGTATGCCTTCAACGCATAATATGAGCCTCCCAGAAGCGGTACTGTAAAACCCTTACAGTACCGCTTCTGGGAGCTCTCATCTAGAATACTGATCAAGTGTGGAATCAGTAACAACCTTGTGATTGAAAACTTCGAAGAAATGCTCGAATTGAGTACCCAGTCAAGATTCTTACGAATCTATATTAACTATATGTCATCCGATATTAGTCTTCCATGCTATAACCCTCCTAGTGTACGCTTTCCTTATCACAGTTCCTCCATTGATTATGATCTCTCCATGAAACAGGCTATTCAAGGAGTTCCAGATCAACTTCGACCTATTTTAATTCCCCATATTTTCATCGAAAAGTACCAACATGTCAGTTGCAATAGAAGAATTTTCACTGATGGGTCGCGCATTGATGGATCCACTGGTTTCGGTGTTTACAATGAATACTTATCTGCCTTCCAGAAACTTCAGGAACCTTGTTCCGTATATGTTGCTGAGCTTGCAGCAATCAATTTCGCATTGGGGATAATTTTCGACATGCCCATAGACCATTATTTCATCTTCTCGGATAGTCTCAGTTCTATTGAGGCCCTCCAGTCGATGAAAACAGTTAAGCACTCATCTTACTTTCTTTCAAAAATAAGGGAGCAGATGTGTGCGTTGGTCGAAAGATCATTTAGAATTATCTTTGCATGGGTCCCCTCACATTGCTCAATTCCAGGCAATGAGAAGGCGGACTCTCTAGCAAAGGTGGGCGCAAAAGAAGGCGAGATTTTTGAAAGAAGAATTTCACATGATGATTTTTTCTCATTATTACGTCAGAGTTCTCTTCAAAGTTGGCAAAACGATTGGACAAGTAATTCTCTTGGGCGGTGGTTACATTCCATTATTCCAAATGTTTCGTCGAGATCGTGGTTCAAAGGTCTGGATGTAAGTCGCGGTTTCATTCGTGTGATGTCAAGACTTATGTCCAACCACTACTCGCTAGACGCACATCTCTACAGAATTAACCTCGTCGATAGCAATGTATGTAGGTGCGGAACCGGTTATGATGACATCGCTCACGCAGTTTGGCATTGCCCGGATAATGATGCCTCCAGAGCACGACTATTGGATACCCTTGTGGCCCAAGGTAGACAACCCTTCCGCGAAGTAAGAGATGTTTTGGGAATGCGTGATCTTCCCTACATGCAAGCGATTTACGAATTTCTTTGTTTGTCTGATCTAAGAGTGTAATGTCATCACCCCTTCCCTTTCACTCTAGAAAATTCCATGCCATTGTGTCCCAGTTATATTATCCTTTTGTTTCCGTGCTACCTGTACCTGCCCAGCAAGCTGTGGTCACCCTTCTGCAGCTTAGTTCCTGTAAGGGACTACAGGGACCGAGAATCTGGTAGATGTCGCAACCATGAGCAGCAACAAATATCTGAAATAAGTTACCTGCCTAGCCCCTTCCAAACAATAATGTGACCCATTAACCTCGAGCTAGCCACGAGTAATTGGCACCCCACTTTACTAAAATCGAAAAAGAAAAATTGTTAACTACAATATTGAATATCGGCTCCGCAAAGTGTTACACACGCCTGAGCCTAATAAATAAACGAACTGATTAAAAAAAAAATAGTTATTGCTACCGAGTTAGGAAAGCGAAAATTTAACTAGAGAGGAGTTACAGCCAAATGGGCAAAAAAACAATAAGTAATGTTTAAATAATCTATGGATTAAAATCAATAAAACAATATTATCAAATATAACGATATTGTAAGTTATGATGAAGTAATGACAAAGATTGAAATATAAAATCAAACACTAGCCAAATGGCACAAGGCGCTGCGAATCAAATCAGCTGAGAATTGGTAAAAAGTCCATTTGCATACCTGAAAAATACATTCAGTAATCATGCAAAAGCTTATCACAGATCCCGTAATTTTCGAAAGCCTACCACAGCTGTAATATTCTGCGTTATATACTAGACATATATGGAATGCTAGATGTTATAAATTGAAGATATATTTCGTGTTTAAACCAGATACCGTTTGGTGGTCGTAGATCAGGTTTGTTGTATGAAAATGTGAAGGTCATGATATGATGGAAATAATACGATGTTGTAAAGAAATACTACACAATGTACATATGATAATTAAATACCGCTATTTGCCTCTTCCGCTGCGATCTTAAATGATTGAAACTCTAAAATAGCGAAAATTCCAGCGTGATATAATGAAATAAAGTTGATCACCTGGCAGCCTAGCCAAATAGCAAAGAAAATTTAAGCAAACAATTATGCGAAATAAATTTCATATGAGTATAATTACTGCCCAAAAATGGAAACTCAATAAATCCAAAACGAAAAATTAAAAATAAATGACAGGAAATTCTTCGATGAATCTTTTTTCTTACTGGGCCCATAAATGATTCTTTATGTCTGTAAAATAAAAAATGTAGGATCACTAATAATGTTAGTTTTTGAATTAGTTAGTTTGGACGAGATTTTTTTTTGTAGAGTTTGTCGTATATAATCCTCTCTCAAAAAAAAAACCATCCCATCTTTTCAAGGTTAGGTGGGCCAAAACTTACAACGATGCAAGGCGACGCTGAAAATAGCATTAAAAAATATTGTGAAGGGATGTTATAATATAAAATGATAATAACAATTATATTTGTAATGCCTGCATGTCTGCTGATCCTGCTGCAATTGTAGACGGACTTGCATTATCATAGCCACGGGGGACGAAAACAATTCAAAATTATTATACAATTCTATGGATGATCTGAAATTATATACCGTATAAAGAATACTTCCATTTTTCGTGGTAGGGTAAGATTTCAGCATTCTAATTTACCGGGATCACGCTGCCTACACCACGCTTCATACTCAGCCGCTGGATGCCAGGACAGACGCTGTTTGAGCCGCACCTCCTTGGTGGAGAGACGCTCGGCACGCACCTCCTCTATCTAGCTGAAATCAGAAGGACAACAGTGCCCAGGCTGCACTACCAGCTAAGTACGCTACCCTTAGCTGGCGGTCTTTGTCATCTCTTGACCCGTGGAAGCATGAGGTAGGAACTTGTGAGGACCTAGCTATGTCGCGGGGACGCACGCTCCATCCCAGGTGTCTACTCACCATTTTGCAGCCCCGCTTGCATTCTTTTATGCTTTATCTAGAAAGTCTTATAAGTTAGGACATTCCTTTTTTCAGTAAACTTGTCCAAGTGACCAGGCCCTTGTGGATCATGGGGGTGCATATGTTCGGAATTCACTCACTATGCGGCGCTATTGTGCATATGAGCTTCCAGTTTATTTATGATGTACATACCCCAAGAGTCAAGGGATAAGAAGGGACAGGGAAGTTGCAAGGGCCAGTGCGAAAGCAGGGGCAACGGTAGCAAGGGCCAGAAGGTAGCAACATCTCTCTCTCTCTCTCTCTCTCTCTCTCTCTCTCTCTCTCTCTCTCTCTATCATACACGCGCGCACAAACAGGAGCCCCACATCACTCGTCGTCACCTGCAACAATTACCAACTATCTTTGTCTGTCGTTCCCGTCCCGGTTCCAGTCATGCCATTTGTTTTATACTTTTTAATTTTCACTCTTTTCTATGTTCGCACAGAACCGTACATTATTCCGCACTTCATTATCCGGGATTTGTTCCATACGGTATGGTTGTCGGAAAAAATATTTAGAAGGTGCTTGTGGCTGGGAGGACGGTTGTCGCGGGGGGGTTTAAAACATGTTCGGTTGGTGGAATGGATGTGGTGTGGCCCTTTTTCCCACTTCGGGGTTTCTATTTCCAACCATTACCAGAGACGTGAAGTTTGACGAGTGCTCATTTCCCTACATTGATGAGGAGAGAATGAAGTCCAATACCAAAGAATATGTACCGCTGTTACGCGTTTGCTACGCGCGATGAAAGAGTATCACGACATCGTAATTAAGTGTTTTGTAACGGTGAGCGACCCGGCTGCTGAAATCGCATGGGGTCAAGCGAAACTTTTTCTACACGACCGTCAGGCGATATCAGGAGACTTCCTTGGCCGATGACCGTGCGAGATCCGGTAGGCCGTGTTCAGCGAGGACGCCACGGGTCATCACGGTCGTGAGGGAGCGGATTGATGATGATGATGATGATGATGTGAACTACCATCTAATGCAGCAAGGCAACTGTCTATAGCACTGGAATGTTTTAATTAAACGGTTGAACAAGGTTGAATTGTAGTAAATTTTTCATCATGTCCCTGTATGAACGGCCAAAAAGGTATTGTGGGCCTGTAAACAGATACACTTACGCGCAACCCAGAGCTTCAGGGGTCTAAAGAGAATCTCCTTCCAGAAACAAGTTCACTGAAACCACAACAAAACCGAGCCCCCGCCTAGTAAAAAGTCCCACTAGATGGGGAGAAGAGACCACCCTTTATTCACGAAATGTTAACAACAGTAAGTTGGCAGTCCACTCTTCCTATCCAAATCGCATCAATCGGGTGCTCTGATGGTCCCTCCCTTTATCCCAGCATATGGTGTTATATAAATATACGCAACATTTAGAGAAATAATATTATTTTCTTACCTTGATGTTGAAATCATCTTACCTTGAAGCTTGTGTTAGAAAATTTGGCTGGTAAAATTGGTTAAGGTTAATCAGTCTTCGAGGACCCGCGAGAAGACTGCAATACTTCAGATGCGCTGAGGTATGTACCGCGTGATGTCATTGATGCTGATACATTCACTGTATCTGTAGACAATTTGACCAAGGCACTGTCTAAACTGAAAACGTCGTACCAACCTGGACCGGATGGGGTTCCTGCCTGTGTTCTGAAAAAATGCTCTGCGAGTCTGATTGTTCCTCTACTGCACATCTTCAACTTGTCAATGCAGCAATGCATTTTTTCAACTCTCTGGAAGGCTTCTTTCATGTTCCCGGTTCATAAAAAAGATGCGAAGAATAATGTAAGGCACTACCGAGGGATTACGTCCTTATGCGCGTGTTCTAAATTACTGGAAATAGTTGTATCTAACTACATGTGTTCTCGTGTGAAACAATACATCAGCCCTAAGCAGCATGGATTCTTTCCTGGACGAAGCGTAACAACTAATCTCGTGGAATTTTCATCGTTATGTATACAAAACGTTGGACGTGGGATGCAGATTGATGCCGTTTACACCGATTTGAAAGCAGTTTTTGATCGAGTTAGTCACGCGATTCTATTAGCGAAACTTGAAAAGCTTGGAGCTTCCGCTCAGCTCGTTGCATGGCTTAGGTCTTACCTGTGTGGTAGAAAACTGGCAGTTAAAATTAGCTCAGCTGTCTCTGACTGGTTCACTAACGGCTCTGGCGTCCCACAGGGAAGCAACTTGGGTCCGTTGCTATTCTCGCTTTTCTTCAATGATGTCGCCTTGCACCTTGGTGAAGATTTCTGCATACTATATGCCGATGATATGAAAATATACATGATTGTTGAAAGTGTTTCGGACTATATCGAATTGCAAAATCTTCTTAATCGGCTTAGCGCCTGGTGTCGTGCAAATAGGATGACACTCAGTGTCCCGAAATGTTCAGTTATTAGTTTTCAACGAAAAAAACGACCTCTCATTTACGAATATGTTATTGGCGATGAAACACTTGCACGGGTGGATTCTTTACGGGATCTCGGAGTCATTTTGGACAAGGAGCTTACATTCAAGGAACACTACGAGGAAATCATCAAAAAAGCGCGTCGTCAACTAGGTTTTGTATCCAAAATTACAAAAGAGTTCCGTGATCCGTACACGCTTAAATCGCTGTATGTTTCATTGGTTCGACCCATATTGGAAACGTCATCTGTCGTGTGGGACCCTTACCATATAACAGTAGTCGATCGAATTGAAGCTGTACAACGGAAGTTCATTAGATTCGCCTTACGCTTCCTTCCGTGAAATGACCCACTGAATCTGCCAGCGTACGAAGCCAGATGCCAGCTGCTGGGCTTGAGTACATTGGTGCACCGTAGAAAAACTGCTAAAGCTGTGTTCGTCTTCAAAATGTTGGCTAGTGAATTTGACGCTCCGAATCTACTGGCTATGTTGGACGTGAACGTACCTGGGTACACACTTCGTTCTAGCGATTTTTTTCGCTTACCTCGACGCTACTACGAGTATGATCAGAACGAACCAATTCGGTCAATGATGAACGTATTTAACCATCGGTATCCTGACTTTGATTTTAATATTAGTGTTGACGTGTTTAGAACTAGAATATAGATTCATTAAGACTATCAAATATTGTCAGATGAATAAAATAAAAAAAATAAAAAAAAATAAAAATATACCGTTCCCTACTTACTGCTTTAACCCCCCTTTGCTGTAGGGTCGTCTCGATGTTTCTGTTTTTGAAGAACTGACTTCAGTAGCGCATATTGAGACTCACAATGTGTCATATGGCACCGCACGGTCGTGAGAGAGCGGATGCGGCACAAAAAGAACCACTCAATCCGGTAACCGGCTACTGATCTCAACGTTTCCATCGGGACTGCTCACACCATATTCAGCAAGGACCTTGGTTATTAACCGTAACGTAAGGTCCATGGCCTTTCAGAGGCCACCAGCAAAAAGGGGTTGGATCGAGCCAAGATGTTCGTAATTCATTTTTTTGGACGAGAAATTGTTCATGCTGTAGCAGTCACACAATATGTAGAATGGCCGAGCGTGGGCGCCAACGAGGGACAGCATTCCTGAATCCAATACAAATATGCCTCGGTTCGAAAAAGCATCGTCAGTGATGGTTTGGGGGGCAGTATGCACACTAGCCTGGGACAAAATTTAAATTCCAGTTCCCTAATGATTTTCGGAAACCTTTTGGACCCTATAATAACTGTGCAAAATTTCAGCTCGTTTGGTGAAACTATATTTTAGCGCTAGTGGTTTTAATTTTACATAGGATTTTCCATGGGAAAACTTACTTTTACAGATAAAAATCTGGCAAGGTGATCCATTCTCCTTGAAAAATAAATCAATACAACCACTTCCTGGGAAATTTTTCAAGGCAACTTTTCTTCGAAGACCGCAAAGCGATCTGACGCTTGTGGAAAAAGTTATTAAGCTGAAACTGATTGCTATCCAATCGAACGGTTCATTGAACTGTTTTCTCTTGCAGCACTGCCACCTGCAACCTGCTGCTGGCTGCGCGAAGCAACCACTGTGTTTTGTTTATGTTCACTCAGCATGTAGGAACTGTGCTGCTAGAAAAAACAGTCCAATGAGCCGTTCGATTGGATAGCAATCAGTTTCAGCTTAATAACTTTTTCCTCAAGCGTCGGATCGCTTTGCGGTCTTCTAAGAAAAGTTTTTTTGAAAAATTTCCCAGCAAGTTAAGGAATTGATTTATTTTTAGAGGACAACGGGTCACCTCGCCAGATATTTCTTTGAAAAGGTAAGTTTTCCCTTATAAAATACTATGGAAAATTAAAACTGCGAGCGCTAAAATACAGTTTCACCGATCGAGTTGAAATTTTGCACAGTTATTAAAGGAATCAAAAGGCTCCCAAAAATCAATAGGGAACGAAAATATTTTTTTTTCATATATCCGTGTTCCAGGCTAATGCACACGTGGTTAGCTCCTTTTGGTGTTTATTGAAAAAATAAAACGTCAAAATCAACGCGGCGTACTACAAAACTGGCAATGGCGAAAAAATGAAATCTACATCAGGATTTTAAGTAATTATGTTCTTCCATGGATCAAAGAGCAGTACGGCCCGAAGCCAAATGTTGTATTTCATCAAGATGGGGCTCCGTGCCACTATGGGCGATTTCCATACAAACAGGCGGACGAAAATATTTTGATCATTTTTCTTGTTTTGTAGAGTTTTCTTTGGTTGATGTTATCAAAATATGTTGTTAATATACTTTTTTTAACATTTTGGGATTAACTTTTCAAAAGGGCTTAACTTTCCATTGATTTAAAAAAAAACTATAATATCTTGAAAACGGATGTGACTAAAACTCTAATTTCAAAGGATAAATCATGATAATAATATTTCAATCTTTCTAAGGGAACATCCACAAATTACGTGATATATTATGGGAGGGGAGCTCAGAAATAGAAACGTACCATGTATTAGGTATGGCATAATATGCTACGAAGTAGGTCTGGAAATGATCAATATTATGCTACGTCATTTGTGGGTGGTCCCAAACAGAGATATTGCCTTTTCACAGAAAACTTAGCATGCATAGAATATTCAGAAAGAAGAAGAAGCAGCATCCGCAGCTGTTGCTTCCTTCAATGATTTGAATATTACCAAGCAAACTCGATGCATAGGTACAAGGTAATCGCTGAACAAAATAGCTGTGGTTGTCAGTGACGATTATCAGTTTCGGGTATTTGAATCTGACGCCTGATGCAATTTTTTCTCTGAAACGGCAATAATAAGAATTGATTTTCGGTCCAACCATCAATAACGTAATTTATTTTTCGAAATTGTTCCATACTGCCTTCCCCTTGTATGATTTTTACGAATAAACCTGATAAACGTTTCATGACGCGTAAGAAAACACAAGATCCCTTAACCCGTCTGCTCCAGCAAAATTAATAGATGACTTCTTTGTATAGAACACACAACAACAAAAAATTTATAATCTGCTCTAGTTTATTTATTTACATAACGGTAGAAATACATATATATTTTTACAAAGCGAATATACAATAACAACTCCAATTTTTTTTTGTCGATTTGCATTACTCTTACTATGTTTCTGTTTCATCACAAACAAAATCCTCATCAACTTCATCGACAGCTTTCATAAGTTCCTCCAACGCATCGCAGTTATCGGTGTCGGATGTTGAACGTGTTTCAGAATCTTCAAAAATCATAAAACTTTTCACGATATCTGGATAATCTAGAAAATAATTTTTCTGTCGTCTTTTCTCCATCCAAAGTGAGCAGATGAATGGGTCTGATTCATTCATGGCACGAATGAAGACATCATGTAAGTTGTCCAGCCTTGAGCGCTTTCTAGCATGATGGGTTCGGTATTTCTTTAACTGTTTGTGCTGGCTTTCTGCTGCGTCTTCTGCTAATATACCAAGCGGCGCTGGAGAATGCATAATAATTTCTCCGGGATGAGCGAGTACTTTATGCACAGTTGCAGGAATTTTATACCAATCGTACAATTCCAGATAAAGTCGGTAGGTATCCTTGCAATACGAATCTATTTTTTCGGGGTTTATTGGGTCTTGACAGTTGATAGCAATTAAAATATTTCTAAACCTCACAATCAATTCTTCGTCGATGTTCAGAATTCTGCTTTAAAGCTGAAGATTTGCCAATGTTCGTCGACAAACGTTACCTGTAGTACTTGTACCTGCACCACCAGATCTTGGTTGATCTACTCTGACTCCAAAATGCTCATTCGTTATCAGTTTTTTTCTTTGTTCGTATAATTCTTTAAATGGCTGTGAAACCTGCCATTTTTTAAAATCCATTCTATATGCAATATGCAAAAGGCATTCGAAAAATCGGAGGCATTCGAAAAATGAAGCGGAGATATACCGTAATGTAGAGCATCTTCGTTTGTTAAAAATCCTTCTTCAAACTTTTCTTTACTGTTCATTACATTAGGCTTTGCTCCACAGATTGGGCAATTTTGCATTGATGAACTTCCTGTAATATACGTGAGGACTTTTCCATCTATCATGCTAAGTACAAAATCAAAATCAACAAGAATTATTTTGTCATTTAAAAGCTCGACCTTCACTGGCGTAAATTCATTCATTTCTTTTTCAATGTCATTTTTTGTGGCAAGAATTGCCTCCTTACTCTCTTTGATAAATTCAAGGATGATGGGCCTACAAAATCGAATACTTTGAGGCATAGCATTGAACCACATAATCATTTTTCGATCATTATGCATGAATAACTGAATTGGAGTAAGTGTTGATGAAAATACATCAGAATCATTCTGACATCCTTCTGGCAGCTTCTGGTAGTACTGAGAATACCCGGTTGAGCCATCCATACCCCAACTACATAATAGAATTAGTTCAGCACTATCCAGCTCGTTAGAATCCATGTACTCGTTCAGCTCTGCGTCGATTATTTTCACGATTCGATGCACTGTATTGTCCAGAAGCGCCTGCAGTTTTACTCTAATTTTTGAAGCGGTTGCTTCGATGAACTCGTTGGGAGGTGCGCATTTCTTTTTTACTTCCCCGATGACGCCGTAAGGTGGAAATCGTGACGGTGATTCTCTGTGTATTAGTTCGTATTGGAATCGACTAAATCCAGCTTCGATGAAAAAACTAAAAGCTTCCTCGGGTGGCATCATTCCACGTTGATCAGTTATTTGCGACAACATTTTTCTAGTATCTCCTCGATTTCTTAGAATAAGACCGATGACTTTAACTAAATTTATCTCTTTCCTATTGTAAGCTGTCCTTCTCGCCATTACTAGAGCCTTTTCGATGCTGTCTACTTTGGGATCCAAGCTTTCGTTGTCAATGACACGTCGTTTTCCTCTTTCGCTCAGATCAGCAAAAGGTTTTGAGGGTCTCCCACGCTTTGCAGATGACGCCGAGGTTGAAGGAGCATCTTGTTCTTGTTCGATGAACTCCGCAATGCCGAAGTCTCCATTTATCCAATCCCGAGAATATGCCTCGAATCTTTCCTGTTTTCGTTGAGCTTCATTCCACTTTATCTTGTATTTACAAGCGGTCCTATAGAGTTTATCCTGGAGACGTTCACGTTTTTCCTCCGATATAGGATAGTTTTCACAAATAAATTTAAAAGCTCTTTCAACATTCGCATTATGCGTCAATTTAGAATCAAACAACGAAATTATAACTCTATTGTCCATTTTTACACTTGCACTCAACCGTAGTTTATGGGATTTCAAATACTACACTGTCAGTATAAATACCACTCCTGGTAATAGGTACTAGGCTAGGTACTCTAGGTACTTACCATGAGCCTCAAACATTGAGTACCTTAGCGAGTCGATGGCAGCAAGGTCCACATACACGTAGGTACGAATTAACGAATTTACGAACATTAATAGAGCAACACCAGCAAAAATTCAGGAAACACATTATTCAAAAACAATACAAAATAACAAAAAGAACGTAAACTTTAAACTTACATTGGAAAACATGTTAACATGAAGAAGCCCTTGTATGCGATGATAATAATACCGATTTTATTATTTATAACCAATTATAGCAGAAACTGTTTAAAACATATTTTTAATAATTTTAAATTTAAAAAAGGTTCAGCCCTTTTCAAAAAATGGTCGAAATTTTCTGTTAAGTGTTAATTTATAACTTATTTTGGTTAAACCATTGCCAGAAATTATCAAAATCGCCCAAACAAGTAAATACGTTTTCATCAACCTAAAATAATGGAATTGCACCAAAGTGGTCATATTTTTAAACCGCCTGATTTCAAAATGGCGCAAGTTTGCGCAGAGTTTTCCTTCGTAATTTGTTATTATACATCCCACACTTGATTCAGAGCTGCTGAGTTATGCGGGGATATGCGGGGAAAAAAAATTGCTGATCAACAAAGTTGAAATTTCTAATTTTTTAATGTTTTTTCTTCTCTTAAAGATTTTTTTGATTTTATTTCTGAATGACAACCTATCGAATTATTATTTTTTAAAGCTAGTTTTGTTACCTTTTCAATCATGTATAGTGAGCTAGGGGTTATCTCATAAAAACAGGTCAACATTTAACTTGAGATAAAGCGTATTTTTTCGGCAAAAAGTACGTTTTTTCGCTAACTTACAACTTTGACATCTAATATCTCAGGAATGAAAAGTGCTAGAGGTTTGAAACTTTGAAGTTTTCTTAATTTATATTTTTTTTTTTATAAAAAAAATAAAAAAAAATGTTGGTGGTGGTTGTTTCTTTTTTGTTTTTTGTGTGTGTTTTATTTTTAGGCGTGCCACACCTCGAACCGCTCTCAGAAGTGGTTGCTCGAACATCTGCCGTTCTGGGTGAAGGATATGTGGTCGCCATCCAGCCCCGATCTCAATTCGCTGGATTACTCAGTATGGCACGTCATGAAGGCCAAGGCCTGTTCTAAGCGCCACCCGAGTCTCAGGCAAACATTGCCCCTTACCTGGAGAGAAATGGATTCAGGGGGCCGTTATTGCAGCAAGTGCAAAATCGATCGATGATTAACATAGTATAAGACTCTCAAACATCCCCCTTTTGCATAGATAAATAAAAGCGAAACCGAAATTCTTGAGATTTTTTTTCAATTTTGACATTGCTTAATGATTCAAATATTATCACGCATACTGTAGTAAATCTTTTGAGATATTCCAATAATAAACTGGAAGGTCCTATCTAGACTAACGCCTTGTAGTGGGTGAATTCCGAAGCGTAGGAAGGGATTCACTTCTAGGACAAGTTTGACTAGTTGATGAAATCAATCACCGATTATTCCAAAGCGTCTCTGTACTCATTTATAGTAACTCGAAAGTGAATTAAATCGGAACCCAATGACACAAATTTGTTGATCTAACTCCGTACAATAATTCTGCTGAAGTCTGTAGATGTTTATGAATAATTGCATTCAGTAAATAAATAATTTGGTGATTTTGGGATCCCAAAACAAACACCAATATAAAATAAAGAACTCGATCATCCGCTCATTTCATATGTAGTCTATTTTTCCCCACGTATTAGGCGACAAATCTCCAACGAACCAGACTATTCCACATCACCATTGACGAATGTAACACCCTTTCCAACCTGATCGATTACCTCGATGACTATGTAACTATGTCATCCTCTCAATCCGCCAGCGGCAACAAATTGCTAATGCCATAATCGTAATCCTTTCCCCCTGGAGCAAATCGCATCCGCGCCAAACGACGTGCAATACTTCCAAATTTGGTCCCGAAATGCGTCGTGTTGAACCGTGCTCGTGAACAACATTGTCCACCTGTCAGGGGCCACGCCAAACCCAATCCCGGCGACCAGCTCAAGGTACATGATCAAACCACTTGTCGGCGACGCCATCGAACGTCACAAACAAAACGAAAACAACCCCAGAGTTTTGCCAATATCTCGTATTTTGTGTGGCCTACTGCCGTTTTCAGCTCACCAACATTTGACCCTATCTTCCCAATCTGCCAACATGAGCTGGAAACTGACGACGACGACGACGACGACGAATCGTGTTTGTCATTTAACGACACCCATCCCAAAACGGTTTCGCACCACACACGACAGAATAAGAAAAAGAAAAAAAACCTGCACAAATATGGCAAATAATGACTTCAAATCGCACCACGCCAGAACCTACCCAAACCGAAATCGACATTTATAGATTTAATAGGCTTTTCGGAAAATCAGCAGGGCTTCTCCACTATGCGCTGCTGCTCGAGTTGGGGACGACGACTACGACAACGAAGTGCGGCACAATAGCCAATCCGAAAGGTCTTGGCGGTGGCGAAGTGGAGAAGCCTATTTTGGGCTCGAGGAGTCGTTAATCATCGCTGGTTCGTTCGTGAGCCCTCCTCCCCATAGAAAAAAAAAAACGTTTTCGCACAGAGCGCTCTCTACCACGTCCCATGTGCAATCGGCTTAATTTTAATAGTAAATTCTATGCAAATCAATTCGTACCTTTGACTTGAGTTGAAACAAACTAAGGTAAATAAACTGTGACACCAACCGGCAGTCATGTAGCTAACGAAAATCGTGGCCACGAGGTGGAGTGTGAAAACATTGGTTGCCTTCCCTTACCCATTGCTGCCCTCAGCCCGCCCCTTAGTTTTCTGGCTGCGGACAAACGGTAGCTAAACGTTCCGAGGAAAATTGATTCGTAACGGAGGAAAATTGAATGGCACGAGGAGAAAAAAAAACAACAACAACAACAAGCGAAATCGTGCTTCTGACTAGCTGACATCACTGACTGGGGAGATCTGGCCCAGTAATGAAGTTGTTACGGCAGTGGAGTAATCTTATCGGTATGTTATCCCGCCGTGAGTGACCTGCTCTGGGCTGGACCAGCGGGATGTGAATCTTTTGGATGTTACGATAAGATAGTTAGGTCGGACATGAAGAAATGCGCACGTTGCTTATTTAAGGAGATACGTTAAATTCTGGAAACGGAAACAGACGGACAAATGATTTTAGTTTGACTGTTAGGTTTAGCAATAGAGTTATTACTAAACAATATTTAGATAAATCTTTTTAATTTGAAAAGTTTGTGTGTTCGACCATAGTGCAGTGCACAGTAGTGTCGACAAGGGTTAAATTTAGCAATGTCCCTTCTTAAAGGTTGTACGGAACCAAATTGCACGACTTTTAAATGGTTGTAACTTTTTACTCGTTGGGCATTTTCTATTGAAATTTTGGGTGGAATTAGTTTCATGTGTATTTTTTTACGCTGTGTTAGTTTGACTAGCAGATGTGCAATCGTTGTGAAAATGGAGTCGGAAGAACAGCAGCGGCGCAAAGAAATTTTGTACACGTACCTCGAAAATATGGATCTTTCTCATCGTGCCATCAGCAGGAAGCTGGGAATGGTACATTCTACGGTGTCTCGTGTTTTACATCGGTACCACAAACGTTCGACAACCATCGATCGGAAAGAAAAAAGTGGCAAAAATGGATCTCCGTATAGTGTTAAGGATCACAAGCGGGTAGTTCAAGCTTTCAAGAGGAATCCCAACAGTTCAGTTCGAGATGTGGCAAAGAAACTGAATCTAACCAAAACTTTCGTGCAAGCATGAGCATGAGCATGAGCATGAGCATGAGCATGATTGACTGCCCGAGGTTGCTACTCCGTTGTTGCCAGATCAGCTGTTATTACACAGAGAACCAACAGATGATGCTTGGGACTAACATACATCTTCAATGTGTAAAAACTGGTGATCCCAAACTAAGGCAATACCGGCGCCGGCCTCGCCCGAATGCAGGTCAAGTAGGGAATGGGTAGGAAAATGTTGGCGTGATATTCGCTTTATTGGAAGCCGCGGAATCCACTGCACTTCCACGAGAAATCACTGGGATTTTGGATAGCAGAATTGGGTGGCAGCAGGGTTCGTTTTGGTTAACGATAAGTTGTCAAGTGTAATTAGTACCGATTTCCGATTTGAACCAATTTAAACCAACAGTAAGGATGCTATTGGGGCCACTCACATAGTGTGATTGTGGTTTTGCATTGAGAAAACAAAGTGGTTTTTAATAATGCTGAAAAGCCGATATTATCCGGTTTAAACCAACAGTAAGGATGCTATTGGGGGCACTCATAGAGTGTGATAGTGGTATTCCATTAGGAAAACAAGGTAATTCATCTCAACGCTTGAAAGCCAACTTGGTCCGATCTACACCAACAGTACGGATTCCGCCTGAGTCTCTTACAAAATGGGACAGTGGTTTATTTGTGCCAGGATAGGGCCCGACGAGCATGGCGAACGAATAATTTGGATCCCAATTAATTATGTACCTCACCACCGACCGATCCTACCCGGCGAACCGCGACTTCTGATGATCAACTGATCACTCGCGCAACGAACAATAGACAACCGAAACAATAGACAAAACGCTACGCTCGATAGCAAAATATTGCGGAACAAAGTATCGACATAACCGATTCAACCGATTCAACCGATGGTCGACGCAAACCTATTAAAAATTAATTTTATTAATATAGATACAATGGATAATAATTACCTGTCTTGCTCCACGTCCTTGGGAGCACTTACCACTTCACGAGTCGCCTGTACCCAACTCCGGATGTGTCCGTTTTGAGAAATAGAGAAATACCAGACACCGCCCTCAAAACTTGGTAGAAACAAACCATTTCAAGCTGAACAATGCATCAGGTCCCGAACAACACTGAGAGACTCTCCCCGTCGACCCTCTCGTTCATCAACAGCTTGTCTATCAACGATTTGCTGATTTTTTTGTCCTATTGGATCCTCAATTACACCTTATATTATTGTTCTGTGCGTTGAAAATACTTGAACATGTTTTTACACAACCGTAGGAACACAAAGAGAAAGTCGATGAAGAGAGCCTCCCAATGCCACTCAGGACCCAATGCGTTGTTCAACTTGATTTGTTGCCACATTAATCCGATCCGGCATGGGCTCGAAAACGATGCAATCCGCCATGAACGATGCACTTTCCTCCCATGACCCGATAATTGGGAGGAAACCGATCTTCAGCGACGCGCACCCACCTGCACCGCACTCGTCCGGCAGCGCATGAATCAACGGTGCGGGAACCTTTGCTTGTACTTATAACTGACTATTTCGTTTCCGCTACCTTACACATCACAGGCCCGTACCTTACACATCACGGTGCAAAGAGAACACTTCTTCATGCTTATAAAGCCAGCTGGAAACATGAGATTTCTGCTAGGTTTCTTTCACATATTTGGCTGGCGTGGAGAGTCTCCAAGCTAAGAAACACCCGTCATCACAAATTTCACCAAGTAGCTTAACCGAAAAGGAGAAAAAAATTTGAGAAAAAGAAAACAAAAAATGTTCTCCCAATGTTTTGAATGAAGCAAGGATTGAGCGTAAAGCTATACTACTGGCTCATCAAAGCTTATTGAAAAAAGGAATATATCTCGAGAACTTTTCCAAACAGACGCACCTGATCCTGCAAACAAAGAGGGGTAGTAAGATTCGAACGCAAATCTCTCAAGATCCTCTGCACCCTCACGGAAAATAGCATCACCATCATGTTAGGGAAATGTTATTTCTTGTGTAGGTGGCCCTAGTTTACATGAAAGTGCTAAGGGTTTCAATAATCCAACGATTGAATCCCACGTCCCCTCCTCGTCCACCAAAAGCAGACATGTCCGGCACAAAAATTACTCGAGATTTTAGTAAATATCCCGCGAAGCGAGGAAAAAGACGCAATGCGTATTAATGACAACGATGGAAAAATAATGAAGTAATGGGCAAGAATATTTAATATAATGTTAAACACTTAATGAACGTTTACTTATCTTGATGACGTTTCGTTGGTCCTCATCCTGTTTCGGAATTGTTTGGAAATCCGACCGTACAAAGTCTACCAGCATCATGATTTTGACTCCCATGCCAAAAAAGATACATCTCTAGTACTGCTGAAAATGTGCTACAGGCACTTCATGCGGAAACAGTAGCACAATTCTTCGTTTCTTCAAGTTATTGAAAAACAAACTGCACTAGAGAAATATGCTCCACGACAACTCGAACACAACGCGAAACGTAGATTTTATAAATTTATTACACCGTGACATTCTGAAATGCTAGATGAGCTAGACTACTCGAACAGCAATCGGAGCACTGCCACCACTCTCATTGCTGAAATTTCCGAAACCAAATTCACAATTCCACATATTCACAAATACCGATTTTTAACAAACAGAAAAAAAAAACGTGACAGCTCACGCAAAACACAACCGTCCGCGAGCAGCGCTTGCTGCGATCTCCTCTAACCAAAACTTTCGTGCAAGATTCAAAAAAAAAGAAAAGAAAAAAAAAATAAAAAAGCCAAAAAGGGGCAATTGGGGGGAAGGGGGGGAAAGGGGGGGGAGAAAAAAGGCGCGGAAAACTATACCCCCAGGTTGTGGAAACCCCATTGTGCCTTTGTGGGGGAGGAGAGGCGGTTGAAAAAGTAGACTCCGGGGGTTTCCGGGGCCCCCGTTTTTCCCTTCTCTTTATAATTGTGATGTCGGTGAGAATGTGAAAAAAAAAAATGACAATGTTGGAATTGGTTGCGCTAAAAAAATCTGTAAGTTGTGAATGATGAGTGTGGTTGGGGGATTTTTTTTGGTGTTGTTTGTGTGTGTTCGTGCACCCTTTACCAACTTTACACCTTACGTAGAAGGAAACAAGAATTAGCAATTCAAATTAAATTTTTTGCTACTTTATTCCATTCCATTTCTCTGGGCAACACTTTGGAATTGCACATGTTTTAATTCAATCGGAAATTTCGAAATTGTCTATTTAAGATAATTTTTTTTCCCTTATTATAGAGACATTCAGCTAAAAGTGGGTTCCTCGTTATCGAATGAAGAATACGAGCAAGTGTCCTGAAGAGGCCCTCCCAGGTTTTGCAGGATGACTCCCCTTATTATAATAAGTTTTAACCTAATACGGGGATAGTCCAAAAGGGACCGCCCCATATGTTGGGGACTGTGAGTCCCTTTCTTAATTTGTTATTTATTCGTATTGTTTAGCCCGTTTTCGTAGCCTGTTCATTCTGATTTTCCGATCCATAATTTTCCAATCATTTCCTTCCGTTGCCGAGTCGTTGCCTAGTTGTTCTATGGTTTTAGGGAGAGAGAGAGAGAGAGAGAGAGAGAGAGAGAGAGAGAGAGAGAGGGGGAGAGGGCGTGTTACCGACAGCAGGCATAGTGGAGGGTTCCACTACCGGCAACTCCTTTGCTTCTCCTCTGTGTGGTTCTAGATCCGGTTGAAAAGGCTGGTAGCCTGGTAACACCGCCACGATTGTTGATAAATCGTCTCCCAGAGCGTTCCTGACGCGATCTGAAATCGCGTACTGTCTTCTTGGGCCTTCGCACTGTGGGCAGTGGCAAAGGGCGTATTCCACGGACTGATGCACATACTGAGCACATGATCTTAAATTCCCCGCCCCCAACCCTTAGCATCTTCTATTATTTTCGGTGATTTTTGAGATCCTCTCACTTGATTATATCTCCCAAAATCCTCCGTAAGAAAAATTTCCTGATCCCTCCTTGCCCAGCGTAGTGCCATTCTTCGGCCCATTTGTTTTCTATGACCCTGGTTACCCACGATTTCATGCCAGGAGCTGGGGCCAGAATTGTGTTCCTGGCGTCTTCCAAAAGCTACCAGGTTCAGTCTCCTCATTTCTCGGTATTCCGGAATGACCTGGAGTCCATATGAACGTTGTATTCGGTGGTGCCTTTCACTGAATCTTTTGGATCCATGGATGCCTTACGTTGTGGTAGCAGCTCGGCTACCTTTCTTATGGTGGCTACCGTGTTGGAAGTGGGTTGAGATCCGGTGAAGATGCATCTTCGCTTGTGATGAAATCGGGCAAATTTTCCACGCACCACGCTTGTGTCTTCTATGCCTTGGGAGCTGGAGCTGAGGCCTGTTGGAAACAATATGGTGTATTCCCATATAGCGTTGAAACATGAGGAAGCAGATGGTTCTTCAAAACCTGCTCGATGTAATATTCACTGTTGATTCTTACTTTAGGTTCTATGAATAGAAGAGGAAGTTTTCCTTTTCGTGAAACGGCGCCCCATACCATGATTTTCGATACATTCTGATAGCGTTCTACAGCTAGTTTATCTCTTGGAATATTGGCAAGACTTTTGCCATACACACGATTATTTTGTTGATTTTGACTGTCCTGAAGGAGGAAGAGCTTTTCATCCGAAAATAAAATCTCGCAGTCGCCGTGCCGAATCAAAAGATTTCTGCTTCTTTGGACCCTGGCATGCTTTTGATGCTCCGTCAACCCGTGAAACCGTTGTTTCTTGTACGGCTTGCATTTCAGATCATGTCTGAGGAGCCTGTGCATTGAAGCAGGAGACATTTGAAACTGTTTGATCAATTTACGGCCAGCTAGGGCCGGATTACGTCTTATTCGCTCTCTTACACGTTTGATCTTTTTCTTCGTCCTGGCAGTTCGTCTGGCACCTCCTTTGTGTTGAATATGGGCATTTCCAGATTCCTTGAACCATTCCATGGTACGAAAAACAAAACGCTTACTCACTCTGAACTGGTTAAGGCTATTGAATATCTGACACGGTCTAAGCTTTTGCAAATATAATTTTAAAACTTGCTCCCGTATGGCTTCCATCCTTAATAAATTTCGTATGGTTATTTTTCTTAACGACCTATTTGGGGTATCATCCAAACCATTAATGAAATGGTTGGATAATTTATGACATCGTTCGTTTTAGGTAATTTTTTATCAGGGATGGTAGCTGATATATATAAACAAACGGAATTACTTATTTATCTTCAGCCATAAACTGGCAAGAGAATACACTCAAAACGGGTATAATCAATTCGGCTGTTAAAATTATCCAGCTGAAATAAACCAAGACTGAAAAAAGGTGACACCTACATTTATACGGAGCTGAACTTACATTGCTATTTTATTATTATTGAACAGAATCCGCTAAGAAGAAATATTTGTTTTTATTGCCATGATTGTTTTCTTAGCATTTTTAAATAAATTTGTGAATTTATCAGTACATTCAATATATAATTTCATATTACTCACAGTATCTCAACATATTATCTTGTAACTACACAACATGGTAATCTTGTAATTACACACATGGAAAATAATATTTTACACAAGAATCCATATTCTTGAAATCTGTTCAACAAGATACTTTTTTCACGCTTTATTTACAGGTATAATCGTTTTGAAAATGAATGGTTGATTTAAAATTGCGATACATTTCTGTTATTCGAAACATCGAGCAGTTGTGAAAAAAGGAAATACACACCTACTAATCCTTTTTCTAGCAAAATTACTTCAAACTTAATGAACAAACAAATTTCTAGAGTTTCAAAAAAATCAAAAAAATGTACGAGATAGACTTTTGGTTTCAATATTTTGAAGAACCTCCTAAGTTTAAGATTAATCGAAATTTAAGTTCCAACAACTATGCGGAAGAAACAATGGTTCATAAGCGTCATTTGCTTGCTTCCAGGCTAGTATGCATTGTGTTAGGAAGGTGACAATCAGCCCATCGTTACATGCAAATCCAAACTGCTTTCAGTCGTTCATTATTGCACAATTGCATGATTAATAATTAAGTTAGGCTCGAATCAATTCAGCACCGAATGATGCATAATTTGTAGATCCATGCGCACCGGGTCGCTTGGAGTGATGGCCATAAATGGTACTGAAATCGTTACTGAGTTGGAAAAAGGTCTGCCCGAACCTCATCGGCGACGTCAACTCGGGCACCTAGCCTAGAAGTGGAGAACTCTAGTATCGATTTGGAGCAATCAGCTTATGGCCGCCGTCTAAAGCGTTGCGATGCGGGGGCAGACTATTTGGACCGTTTTGCCGTCGTTGATTTCCAACTTATGGATTGGCTGGACGTTCGCCCGGGTGTAGACTTTTATGGGCAAATATGAGCCCACACAGGCGAGCAGAGTAGTACTGCCGAGATTCGATGCATGACTCAATAAATTATAATAAAATTTTTACTCACTTTGTAAATATTCGCTGACGTGTGAGAACTGTTTGAATGGTGCTCACAGCCAGGGATGCCATCGTTTTTATTGCCAGTCGAGAAAAGCGATGGAAGTGGATTTCAAACAAGGCGGCAGATCGAATTGGCAAAGTCGGAAACTTCTTAGGTGCTCGATATTTGGTAGCACAGAAATGTTGCACTGATTCGATGCTCCTTATTTGTAAGCTCATAGTATTCTGGAGCAGAAACTCAATCGAACATGCATACGACGGCCAACGAATCCACCGGCATAGTCAACGGCAGTAAGCAACTTTACAAAGAATTATGGAAATGGACATTTTATTGCTCCATTCAAATGGGAGACTTGTTGAATAAATAAATTATTTATTGATATCGTTGTTGCTTCGGTAGGAAAGATGGAAAAGTTACGTTTAAACCAATTTTGGAATAGCGTGCTTCGACTCGGTCGTTCCGTTTTTGGAGGGTTACATTAAGGAGTTAATTTGTTGAGTTGAATAGTTGCCAGCGATAGTTTATTGGAAATAAATAATCAAATGTGGGCTTACATTTTCTATCCCTAGAGAGACATAGTCTGATCCAATAAACATGTGATTTAAAATCAATCAAGCTCTCAATGCCAAGATGTTCAAATGGAGCAACTTGTTCCCGAAGAGAAAACTGGTTAACTTGCATTACTCGTATTGGATAACAAGCGATTAATGCCAGATTGACGCAATAAAGAAGGGGAGGATGGGAAAATATGGCCATTCGGGATAAGACGGTCACCCACTGGAACATCGAAGTAACACTACTGTTAAAAATATAATACGGTCGTTTTGTTTACAAAATTACAAATAATGATGTAATCGGAAGAGGCTGCTGGTCTTGATGGAGTAATGAAGAAAATCGTGGATCTTGTGGAGCTTTATATTCCCTGGGGAAATAGGTATCACCCTCAGCGAAATTTGCACAACTTACCACGTCAGTTATTCGTTCACCGAATGAGCTAAGCACGGTTATGACTCGGTATAGTGTGCCTACTGTGATCGATATACTCAAAGTGACACCAACATTGTCGAATTATTTTATTTTCCTAGAGCGAATTTGACTTCATACTGTATTTGTGAACAACACGTACTTATGTGTATTATTTTTGGTAAAAAAAAATAATATAACGAAAACAATTACTCAATTTCGACGCAGTTTGGTAAAATTGTTTTAGCGTGGATACTGTAGGATGCTCCTCTAGATGTGAATACCTTGATATACACAACCTCGTAACTGTAGAGGCTGAGTCGTAACGCCCATCCATCGGATCTTGTGAGTACGCTTTTTGAGTCTTCACGAGAGCGATTGAGGATGAACGACATTCCCTCGAATTGACTCGTAGTGTGGAGTGCCTTCACAATAGTAAATTCCCAAAGTGCTCAACAACCCAAACGCCGCCCAATGCTTTCCGTTGGTTTTGGGCGTACCGCCTCTCCTTTCCTGCATAACCTTTGACACGGTTTTCCGCAATATGCGTTTCTTGTCGGTGGGACTGTTTTATCGGACCCTGAACCTGACTTTCACCCCCCGCAGCTTAGGAAATTAAGTTCGTGAGTCGGAATTCTCGCAAGCGTTTACGTTTGCCCCAACCTTCAGCAGCTTCATTTCCCAAGTACAGTAAAGTTGGCCCATACTGCGGGTTAAGGTAGTCCCACAGCATTTACTCTAGCTCTGAATGAATATTGAACCTACATCGTCTCGCTAGTAGCATAAGCATGCATCTTGAGAACCGTGCCGTTTCCCAATGATCTTATATAGGAATGACCCGAACTCACATCGATCATCAATCGTGCCCAATCGCAACCCCCGATGAAATTGACATCGGATCCTGTATCAAAAAGGAATTCTACCATTGATGTTCCTATTTGGCAGTTTATCAATGCATCCTGGAAGGAAATTAGATGTACAGACTCGCGTTTCTGTTTGGTAAGTTCTTCCGGCATGGCTAGGCATGGCTAAAAGCATCTTCAGTATTGTTGATCTGTGTCGTGCGACACATGATTGCAAAGTTGCCTCATTTCGTGCACTTGTTACACGATCGATTCTTTGTTGGACACATTCCAGGGTTCTTGTGAGCGAAACGCCCACACAGCGGATTCCGATGGAGTCGACCTGAAACGTTTCCTCGGCATTTTCTCCTGCTCAGATCTAGAGTTCCTGTCCCTCTTGAATACAGAGCTCGAGTTCGTCGATTGCTTTCATTTTTCGGTTGTCCTTTCCCGGGTCCTTTCCATAGTCAGAGAGGCCGAAGGCTCAGTTGAAGTACCAGGCTGTGTTGCAATTGCGTACGATTCGCGGCTATTTGTATGATGAGAGGCGTTTCGTGGCCGTAAAGTCTAGAGTATCTGGACAATTCTTGGTTCCGCATGCCTTTCAGAAGCTTCAGTCGGATGAAACGCGTTTGATCCGTCGTGGTATAACCATCGGTTCACCATCTAGCTGTCACATGTTCAAAAACGATTCGTGCTCTACGGTTGGGTCAGTCATTGATCCGCAGTAGCTGTTGATATTGCTTACGGATCGGCTGTAGTAATCGTCTGCGTCGGGAAACGGGCGCAGATCCGTAGATCGGATCATCTCTTGCATCTTTTCACACATTGGTAGATACAGCTGCCTGCACATGTCCACCGGCGTGATGGCATTGCTGAATCCCGGTTTCAAACCTAAATAAATAATAACGGCGCCATGTTGCCGATAGTTTTGATGAACGCACGCCTTTCGGAAATGGCTTGAGTTCTTCCCAACGGATGTTCACCGGTTCGCTTCGGGCCAATTTACCTCGAGCCCAACAGTTGAGCCATCTCGTCTCTACGATTGAACGGTAAAGTTACCACAGGTTTCCGCTAATCACATACACTTCGTCAGCCTGTTGCTCGACGAAATCGCCTTGGTTACTTCTGCCCCCGCGTCTGATCGGTCTCTGGAGAAGCACGGTCGTATCTTCCGACCTCGTGCTCAAAATCCATGTTCTACCACCAGAATATAAAGTTCGAGTTCAACATTTGCATGGAGCAAAACAACAGAACCGGGGTAAGCATTTTGGCAGCGCACATTGCCAGGAATTACTCCTGCGACAAACAACGCGCTGTAAGCTTTTCCATTTCACGTTTTTATGCAGAAGTTGAATTTGTTCTTCCAATTTCCATTGCACAAGAATAACCTTCCGGTGTCGGACATTGCCGGAGCTATGCCTTCTTTGTCCACAAACGCCGCCATTGCACTTTTCACTGTTTTGAGGATTTTTCACGTTTCGTTTTCTCTGGCAAGCACTCTGCAGGGTGATTCCTCCCGAATTAAATTGGAAACGAATTTATTTATTTATTTGTCGTCAATCAATAGTAGACCGTTTTGTTGCAATAGTGCTTACATTTTATGTTTCACTTATATATACGGTACGCCTTAGAAAACTAATACATCAGATTTGCATTTTTAATGTTTTGAATCGTTCGTCATTATCTAATTGAATTGAAGTATTGTTTTAGTTTTGTTTTGGTAATAGTAAAGTCTACATTTTCTCCATGCTTATTGTAAGTTGCCATCATCTGATTCAGAGGTACAAATTTGGCGTAATTTGTACGATGATGGCTTGTAATAAATATATTTCTATTTCGTTGTTGCCGCGACGGTATGTAAAAATTAAGTTTTGACAAAAGTTTTGCTGAATCAACGGTTGCGAAACAATGTCATTTACAAATGATACTAGTGCAAATTCACGGCGCTCTTTTAATGATTGGATACTGATGAGCATGCAGCGGGCTTCATAAGATGGAAGCGGAAACCTTGTCCAACCTAATTTACGAAGTGCATGCAGTAAAAATTGCTTCTGTACCGATTCTAGTCGTTCTTCTTGGGTGACTGAAAATGGTGACGAAACTACGCTACAATATTCCAGTATTGACCTCACATATGCAATGTACAATGTTTTTATGTGTACGGATCATAAAAATTGTAACAAAAACGTTTTATAAATCCAAGCATATTATTTGCTCTGTTGATGATAGTATTATAATGTTCAATGAAAGTTAGTTTCGAGTCCAAGATAACTCCTAAATCCCTTGTTCTTTTACATTTTTCAACTGGCTGATTCCCTAGATTGATAGTTATGCCTGGGGTGTTTCGTTTCCTACTAAAAGCTATCGAATTACATTTCTTTACGTTCAGCTGTAAAAGACTTTTGTTGCACCAAATATAGAAATCATTTATTTCTTTCTGGAATGTCATGATATCTTCTTTGTTTCTTATTTCTAAAAATAGTTTCATGTCATCAGCGTAAATAAGAAATTTAATGTTTTTGAGAATGAAGGAAATGTCATTTACATACAAAATGAATAAAAGGGGTCCTAATTGAGAGCCTTGGGGGACTCCAGAAGTGACCTTAATAGGATTTGATTTCTTCCCTTTGAATCTAACTATTTGTTGACGGTTAGTAAGATAGGATTCGAGCCATCTGAGGATTCCTGCCTCAATTCCCATTTTTCGCTATTTGAATAGAAGCATGGGTATGTCAATGCGATCAAAAGCCTTGTTGAAGTCTGTATAAAGAGCTTCTACATGGTTGCCATTGTCCATTGCTAGCAGTGAGTAGTTGACGAATTCCAATAAATTTGTGCTAGTTGATCGACCTTTGAAGAATCCATGTTGCTTGTTAGTCCGTCTGTTTTTGATTTGAGAAAACAATTTTTCATTGATAATTGCTTCAAAAAAATTAGGAATGCAGGAAATAATGGCAATTCCACGATAATTACAAATATCTGATTTTTTTCCACTTTTAAAAATAGGTACTAGATAGGAACTTTTCCTAAGTTTGGGGAAGATCCCAGATTCCAGTGACATATTAAAAAGCCAAAATAAAGGTGCTGTAAGTTCTAATGCTAAGTTCTTCATAAATACGGGTGGTATTCCATCAGGGCCAGAACCTTTGGAAACGTCTAATTTATTCAAACCTTCCAAGATGTCTTGAAATTTGACTTGGCTACCTCCAATGTCCCTTGAAAATTCTGGGAAGAAATTGAAATATTCATAATCGCGATCTTCTTCATAAAACGTGGTATAGATTTCTTGGAAGAACGTT
>JAHHFK020003752.1:0-86469 GCA_024533555.2 Aedes koreicus
AGCTCTTCTACCGTCGTTACGGCTTCCTCTACTGCTGTCCTGAACTTTGTCCAATCGATGTAACGGGTAAGATCATACGTGACGTTGACAGATTTCGACGGATTGAACCCGGTGGCAACCGAAATTTTTATGGGCAAGTGATCACTACCGTGGGGATCTTGAATCACATTCCATGTGCAATCCAACGACAATGAATTCGAACAAAGTGTGAGGTCTAATCTACTGCCAACTGAGGATGTTCCAGCCAAACGTGTTACTTCTCCATTGTTAAGAACTGTCATATTGAAGTTGTCACAGAGGTCATATATCAGGGAAGACCGGTTGTCATCGTACAGTTCTCCCCAGCCTGTACCGTGAGAGTTAAAATCTCCCATGATCAACCGTGGAGAAGGAACGACCGAACAAATATCTGAAAGTTGTTTTCGGTTAATTGAGGCTCTAGGAGGAATATACACAGAAGCAATGCAAAGGCTTTTATTTTTAATAACAGCCTGACATGCGACAACTTCAATACCTGGAATAGGAGGAAAATTCACTCTATAGAAGGAGTAGCACCCTTTTTGATCCCCAGAAGTACTCCTCCTCCACGTGAATCCTCACGATCAAGACGAATAATATTGAAATCATGAAACGGAAGATCGATTTCGGAAGAGAGCCATGTTTCACAAAGAGCGAAAGCATCACAACCGGTATTGTGAGTTAAAAATTTGAAAGATTCCAATTTAGGAATCAAACTTCGACAATTCCACTGTAGAACAGTGATCAAATCCTGATTTTTCTGCCTTGTCGCGAGTGAATTGGTGATTATATGCAGTTTAGAAGTCGATATAGAGTCGCCTCATAGCGGCGGATATTCATTATTGAAGCAGAGTGTGGAGAGAGAAAAAAGAAAACCAGTGCAAAGTAGCAAACGGCCATTTGCTGGTCACAAGCAAAGAATGAAGCTAACGCGCAAGCGTGCGTGAGTGACTGGCATATAATTTCAGATGTACAGATGGAGAGCTGTGAAGTTTAATTTTCATTCGTTGCACAATGATTCTGAATTTCAAGTAAATTTTTTTCTCAGAAGTGCTTTTTTTACCTGTGATTTTTGTTGTATTGCATTTGTGCGCGAAGTACTAATTGAAGGATGATGTGAAAATATTTGCTGAATAACGGAATGTAGAGACATAAAAGCCTCCTTTAGCATCACAGGGAAGCCGTTCAAATGAAGACTGTATATCAGCAACAAATTCCGGTGAGGTCTATCTGATTATAACTAAATTTGAACGATACTGCTAAATACGTGCCATCCTCAAAACAGTAAGATTTGATGATGGAAGTGTATGTACAGTACCTAAATCCATTTGATGTTTGTACTGTGTCTATGCGGGGCTTGTTGTAAGTGAAAGTGACCTCGGAATGGACGTGAGTAACCAGGCATTCTGAAATGGGTCACTGGAACCCAACAGAGCTATCACCTTCCAACTCCCCGGGCTAAAAGTGTTTGTCGATTCGACAACAGTTCGTTTAACTGCAAACATTTTTTCTTCCATAAAAACACTGCCGGACGGTGGGCGTTGGATTGTATACACACACACACACACACACACACACACACACACACACACACACACACACACACACACACACACACACACACACACACACACACACACACACACTCTCACTTTTCTTTCTTTTTCTGAAATTCAAAAATCATTAGTCCTTAATACCCAACGTTTGGCTGGCGTTTGAGATACTTAGCGGTTAAATGTCACGATGTCCCAAAGTACCGAAATCATTTCCTCAGTATCATCTTTTCTTTTCTTCTTCGTTGTTGCAAGATGGCAAATTGGGCCAACAGAGGGTGTCAGTAGAATTTTTATATCCTTCTCGGATTCCCTGTTGAGATGACTGATTTTCTTGTTTTATTGCCCATTCTTCCATTGGAACGCGAGAGACTAGACGTCAAACATGCACACTTTGTCAGAAAATTGGGCAATTGTGCTATTGTCTTATTGATTGTCCATCACTGTATAGATGGCTTGCCGAACGAAATATTGGTTTTGCATTTTTTTTTCTATAGAATAAAGCTATATCTTCTGTTCTTTAAACTTAGACTCTGACTTTGTCCTCCAAAGTGTAGAATGTATTACCAGGGATTTGTGAAGAGTCAGCCTTCACGTATGTTTCATCGTTCTATATGATGCAACCTGTATGTTTGATTAATAACGAATCATATAGCTTTCGGGCCCATTTCGGGACATCTCTGACCGACATGTTGGGGTTTCTCTTGCATACTTTCACCACATGTTTCTTATTTTGTTTGTTCTGTGTTCCCTTTTTCGACTACTTAGTTGGCTTCCTCTGAACCCTTTTGGTTTGAAGAAACTTGCTGATGACTTTCGAAACCGTTTTTTGCGTCACCCTGTCAAATTCACGATTGTTTTCTGTGAACGACTAGGATTTTCTAACCACTTGTTCCAAATTAATTTTCGCAGCTCCTGATGTCGAGACGCCATTTTTAAAACTTCAATTTAGATGCAAACAATATGCACGTCAACGCGAACCTGAAAAACCATAAACTGAAAGAATTTTTCACGTTGGCTCAGACCACTGACGCGACAAAGTGATAAAACATATTTCCAGACACGCTTTACCATCAATACAACGGCTACCCATCGTGGATTGCGGTAAATTTCAAACTCTGCTCACAAGTAACAGTCAAGAGAGTAAAGATGAGTTAAGAAGATCTGACATACAGCCATAGGCGTTGCCAGGTATTCATATAGCGGGGGTACAAGCCATTTTTAGAGAGAGAGAGAGAGAGAGAGAGAGAGAGAGAGAGAGAGAGAGAGAGAGTGAGAGAGATAAAGAATTACACCGTCTAGATTGAACAATTTTAAACTTGTTCGACGATTTCAGAGACCTTCGATTTTTACCATGTTTTAAAACCGAACCACATTAGTAGTCAAACAAAACGGTGTATCATTGAATTACATTACAATTTTGGTTCAAATTCGAGAAAAACCACCATTTTGCATAATTTTCTTTTCGTGGTTATTGTAGCTGCATAAAAAACATTCGTTTAGTTTTGTTCACATGTAATTAAATGCTGGAAATTGTTATACTTACTTTTGAAAAACTTTCGAATGCCATTTATGGTACTACTAAATAATAATGAATCAAAGGACTGCTTTAAACTGCTAATAATTTACAAAAATCCATGAGCAATTCACACAATGTGCACTAAATTCACCAGCAAGGCAATTTTTTCGAAATCAAATTTAAAATGAGAAGTAATGAACATCGACATTGATAGAAACTTTCTTCTTGGTTCATGCGAGTGTTCTCGACTTGTAGTGGTGTGTATTTGATTGATGAATTTCCTGCCAATGCACTTATTTAACTATTTCTTGTGTTGTGCCATTGTCATGCATAACAGTAACCGAGTGATTATGTATGTAGTCTATCCGGTAATCCGTTTTGTTACGAAGATTTTTATGTTTCTAAACACGCGCCGAACCATCGCACATAAATTTCGTTGTTCTCCCATAGAAACGGATAAGATCTTTGAGGAAAAGATAGCTCATCGAATCTTCCGGTCTGCCTCTAAGCATCTTGCTATGAGGTGGCAGGTGGGTCTCCACCGATTGCCTGTCGATTTGCCAAATGGAAGAAATCTGTATTGAGTTGTCTTAATTTATAATAATCCGTCCACTATATCACAAAATATTGCGACTGTTAGAGTGGATGGAAGATAATGAAATCCAAATCCAAGGACCAAGTCTCCCCCGGTTGGTATTAAACCGATGAACATGGGCATTAATAGATGCATAAAGTTTCCAGAAGGCACGAAATGCATCTACGACGGACTGTTATTTTTACCAAATCCCTCAATCGCTATTTAAAATGGATTAGCATAGATTGATATTAAGCATCTTCAACTTGATTGATACAGATATTAGTTACAGAAATGCAATAGATTGTAGGATAAGGTAGTAAAAATTGAAACTTAACGTAAAAAGGTTTGGTTCGAGCATCGGCTGTGAAAGGTTTTATCAATGCTTTATTGTTTTGGTTTTCTATAATTCGGAGATAGGAGTGATCGATTGAGCACAAAAAAAAAACAATGCGTCTCTCATGGGTCAATAAAATTCACCCTGTTTTTGTGATTTTGTGACGTATAGCATCCTTATTATTGGTTAAACTCGGTTCAAATCGGATTTTTAGCATTATCAAAAAATCACCTTGTTTTTCCAATGGAAACCCACCGGTGAGTGGTCTCAATAGCATCCTCACTGTCGGTATGAATCGTTTCAAATCAGAGATCGGTACTAACATTTAAATATTTTACCAAACGAAGCATGAATTCAGCTTATCGTTTACAGAAACGAATCCTGCTGCCAATAAATCTAGATATCCAACATCTCAGTGATTTATCGTGGAAGTGCAGCGGTGGTCTTGGCTTCCAGTAGAGCGAGTATCACATCAGCACATTCCTACCCTCTCCTTATTTGACCTGCATTCGGGCAAGGCCGGTGCTGGTATTGCCTTAGTTTGAGATTACCAGTTTTTACACATTGAGGATGTATTCTAGTCCCAAGCATCAGTTGGTTCTTTGTGTAATGACAGCTGATCTGGAAGTAGCGGAGTAACAAACTCGGGCGGTCAATCATGCTCTTTATCTTGCTCATGCTCATAGAAACGGATAAAATCTTTGAATAGTCTAAGACAACTGCAACTTCTCGCTCTGATTAGCTTGCTCTCTTGCTTTCTCACACGCTTATCAAATGACTGCACGGCGGGACACTTTAACTCAATTTTGAATCGTTTTTGGCTCACTTTCGTCAAACGTGGAGTCACTCATATTTGAGTAAATGTGACTGGGATTGAGTTGAATTGTCCCGCCGTGTGGTTGGAAAATCAGATACGAGGCGTCTCGGTTCGCCAGATAATATCATAGCATGCACTCCATTAAAATCTCTTGGATACGGAAACAATATTTCAAAACACTTAATCAAACTGTAAGATATGATTAACATATATTCTCAATAATCTTAGAGTACAGTACCGAAAAACGGGATAACATTGATCGGTTTGGCCCATATTACATTTTCCGTTGATACATTTTCATACTATCAACTATTTTTCTTAATCTAGTATTATTTGGCTTCTTAGAGCTATAGCATTGGTTTAAATATTCTGTTTTTTTAATTCCAAGAAATACTTACTTCTCTTCGTTGGGTTTTAAGCTACCTCGATCTTAGAACAATTTGTTATTTTGGATGATCGATTGTTCGACGGTCCCGCGCGATCGGAAATTCCAGCAGAAACTGAAGCGCAAAATCGAGGCAAAGGTGGCAATCCTCCAGCGTCAGTTATTGCGTACGAACAGATTCGCGCGTTTGAATAAGTCTAAATAACGAAATATTTTGTAAAAATGTATGACAAGGACACAATCCTCAAACTTCTTCATGCAGGAATGCAATTTCAAAAATCATGGCTCTTCTCAATTTTTCATGGGCTGCTGTAGTACTGTAAACCTTGTGGTAATCCAGCCAATTAAAACGAAAGTGATTCATTATCCCGTTCGGAGTATGAGAAAATGGCGAAGCAGGCTTATTTTTCAGAAGCAACAGTGAGAAGAGTGCTGAAATACGACATAAAATGAGAATCAAGAACTCGGATTAAAAGACATCTTATAACAGAAAAAATTAAAGCAGCTACAGTGAATCGAAGCAAGAAACTATTCAGTGAACTGAAGGGCAGGCCCGTTGTCATTTTGTTCCCTACCTATAGCGTATCCAACAGTCGCTCCAATCAGTTCAAATATAGCATTTGAGGTTCCTAATAAAATCAAATTCACATTTCGGACCAAACACCCAGCAGTTGTGATGGTATTCTGTTTCGTTGTTTCAGATGGCAGAAAAATGGACCCCGTTTTTATGGAACAATGATTGAAAGTGAACACATTCGTGTGCCTAGGAATCCTTGAAGATCATGTTTTGCAATGGGTTACATCTACGTTTGGAGATGATGCGAATGTAGTGTTCCAGCTGGACTGGGCCCCTTCTCATACATCGTAGAAAACACAAATAAGGTTGACGAATAATATGCTGAGATTCTGGTCTAGATCAATTTTGGCTTCTTATCACCAGACCTAAATCCTTTGGATTTCATTGAATGGGCGTTCCGAAATTCCAGCAAAACACCTAAATTAATTCAGCTGTCATCAAAACTCAACCGAACTGAAACATCCACTTCAACTCTTCCTCGTCGGCACGGCTAATTACTTTGAGCCCTCATTTATTCCATCATTCATCCCGGAAACGAAATTGAAAAACGATATCGTTAATTTTCCGCCCCCGTTTTTCCTCCTGGATGCATCCGGATTATCATTGCTCTTCTAGCTCGGTACGCTAAGTTCCGGGTCGTTCGTCGCACACAATGCCGGCACGTTTACGGCCCGTGTTTCAGATTGAGGACATCATCGCCGTCGTTGAGGTACCGTGACAAGAACACGACGTAGTTCCCGATGCCGGTTTCATATGTATCCTAAGTGGAGCATGAGTCAGGAAATTATGCCAGAATTAAGTGCCCCTTCACGGATGAGGAGGCTTGTCCCATGTCTCCGACACATATTTAAAAAACTCTTTTCTTCAAAATCATACCTGCCGAATCTGAAATCTTCAAATGCACTCAAAATTATATTGGTGTATAAAATTAGTTGAAATACACCATTCAACAATAAATGAGTATCCCCAACGACATCCAGTCACAAAGTGACTGACATCGAGCCAAATCTACGCTGTAGACGAGTTAAACGAACACTAGGAACTAAAAGACAAAAGGCGCGGGACGAACATAGTGCTTCACGGATAGAGGAAAATTAATTTATATTTAAATTTTCATATCAATTTTGCTTCTTGTTCACTTGACTAGACCTTCTTGTGCTGACGACCAAGTGGTGCAGCTTAAAAGTTGGTTCCCTCCAAGCGTGCAGGCGCTTCAACAAGAAGAGAGCTTTTGTTTTCGAAGCGATAACACAGCAGCGACGACGGAAAGATGAAGTTTAAGAAAATGTTTCTCTCTGGTCGTGGACAAGTCGGTCGGAGGTTTTCCCGTTTTGTTTAAAACAGCCAGTGCCCGGGAAGGAGCACGCCATCGCCGATAGAACGACGGAAACGTACGGGAAATAGGTTCAATGTTCGACAATTTCCCTCCAGTTTTCATTTTCTTCGCGCTTGGTATCACGAACATCAGCTCGAGAGACTTGCGCTCGGTTTTAATGAAGCGAACAAATTGATTGTGCTTTATTTGATGACTGTGTGACATCCAGCTTCTGTGTGAGAAGCGATCCGGAGAGCAGTCTGAGGGAAAAGCTGAGCTTAAGAACCACAACAGCAGGGTCGACGTGAGTAGGACACAAGGTTTGCATGTTTCAAACTAGGACAATCTGGTCTGATCATTTTTCAAGTTGAGTGGAAAATATGGCGGAAGATATTTGAACGAACGAACGTGCAAAGCAAGGTGTGAACGTGGCTTAGCAGTTATATTTTATGACACAAAATACGATTGGCAAACGGATCCTTTGATGGTTTTATCACAGACTACCCGGCATAACGCCAAGTATGTAGTTCATTTTGATCGATTTATTTTTCTTTAAGGAAGTTGCAACAGTATTGTCATTAGCTTCAGCAAAAAACAGATGATTTCGTTGGATTCAAGCAGAGTTGCGACCATTCGCTTTGATCCACTTATACACTTATATCAACCAGTGTCTAAGTGAAAGTGTTTGTGGCAAAAAAAAACAATTAGAATAAAATTGAATGGACCTTGTCGGTGCCAGAATAGAAGTTAGTTTTAATTGGACTAACATAAATGGATTAGCTTTCAAAACAATGTTCCTTGCAAACATACTACCTCAGGGATAAAAACAATCCAACAAAATGGGTCCTCTCAGGTTGTAAAGATGCACTTACAAAGCAACACAATGCTGGTACCCTTCTTACGAATGAGTTACAACACAGTTTGAGTTTTAGAGTGAATATAAAAGCATTTTTGGTTTCATAAATCATTTGTGAGGAAATTTTATTTTGGTTTCATAAATCATTTATTTACAATGTTCTCTCTCAGTTGCATATGAAAAAAATCTTATTATTTTATTATTAATCTTATAAATCTTAGTTATCTTATTATCTTAAGCCAAGAAACGGATTTCTACCCTAACGCTGGTCATCACTCTCTGCACAGACTACTTCGCAATTATTTTAGACATTTTTTCCAGTCCTTCGTAAATTTTTCGATGATATCTACTGCCTTAAGAGCTTACGCTGAAGCATTCTCGACGGCACCCATTACCTAAAGATTTAGAATTGATACATCTCAAAATCTGTACTAGATATTGGATATTTGATCACATCAGTTTGTATGCTTACTAGTTGTGAGCAATCTGATGTAGTTCGATTCGATGTTCATTCACTAACAATCGAAATTTATCAATTTGAAATAGCGAAGTAAATTTGCGAGAGAGAGAGAGAGAGAGAGAGAAAAGATAAGAAAAAATACAAGGAGCAGCAATTCATCTTAACATGTTTCCCTAAATATGCCTTGTTCAGCATCATCCACTGTGATTATGAAGCCGTAAATGCGAGAATCGCTTCCCAGGACTGGAATGAGCTGTTGAACCATGGTTCTCTTGATGTTTCCGTGACGGCTTTCTACGGCACTATTGATCGAATCATCCGTGAAACTGTTCCCGTTAGAACTTACCGGCCTACAAGGCAGTTTAACCAATCTTGGTGGACACCACAACTCCGTAACCGTTGTAATCGCTTACGAAAACTCAGGAAACGTTTCTTTCGCAACAAAACTACCACAAACACGAGAGCTCTGAAGTTTGCTGAAGAAGAGTATCGCCGACTGCAAGATGATCGTTTCCGTGAGTATATTGATCGTATCCAAATGAATTTCCGACAAGACCCCTCATCTTTCTGGGCCTATATCAACAAACGAAAGAGCTCGATCAGGGTTCCCGTTGAGGTTACGTACCAATCTCGTAGTTCTTGCTCACCTGTCTCTACCGCAAATCTTTTTGCTGAGTTTTTCCGTTCCGTACACGACGACAACTCACCTCCCTGGCGCAGCATTACTTGGAAGGGCTTCCGTTGTATAATCTTCATCTTCCTTTGGTCACTTTCAATAATGACGATATTCGCGATGCTCTCAGCGCAGTCGATGCATCGAAAGGCCCCGGCCCTGATCACATTCCACCTGTCTTCGTCAAACAGTGTGCTCAGTCGCTGTCTAGTCCCATCGCTACGATCTTCAATCGATCCTTGACCGAAGGAGTGTTTCCTGCCGCATGGAAGCTGGCATCAATCACTCCTATCCACAAGGCTGGAAAAACACACAGCGTTGAGAACTACCGACCGATATCAATCCTCAACTGCCTTGCAAAAGTTTTCGAGAAGCTGTTACATGACGCGATGTACCCTGTTGTGCAGTCAGTGATCTCTGAGCATCAACATGGCTTCGTCAAAAAGCGGTCAACGACATCGAACCTCATGACTTTCACCGGTACTGTGATCAACGAGCTCGAGAAGCGATGCCAGGTCGACGCCATTTACATTGACTTTTCAAAAGGCGTTCGACAAGGTACCTCATCAACTGGCCGTTGAAAAACTGAACCGCCATGGATCGCCCACTTGGACAATTCAGTGGCTTCAATCGTATTTGTCTTCAAGTAAAGCTTTTGTCAAGGTGCACGACGCTAGATCGGACTTATTTGATATTCCCTCCGGTGTACCACAGGGCAGCCACCTTGGCCCTCTTATATTCATCCTCTTCATCAACGATCTGTGCGAAGGTCTCAACTCCGGTAAATTGCTCTATGCGGATGACTTGAAGCTGTTCCGTGTAATTAAATCGCTTGTAGAGTGCTGTGCTTTACAAGCCGATTTAGAACATGTGTCTAGATGGTGTGATTTTAACGGAATGCAGATGAATACGACTAAGTGCAGAGTGATAACTTTTGCTCGTTGTCATTCCACTGACACGTTCGACTATGGCTTAAACGACATATCACTGGAGAGGGTCACGTCGATCAACGACCTAGGAGTCAAACTTGATCGGAAGCTTCGTTTCAACGAGCAAATCTCCGCAACAACCGCGAAAGCAAACGCAATGCTCGGTTTCTTAAAGCGTAACACCGCTGCAAATCTGGTCTCCGTACCACGCCATTCATATTGCACGCAGCGAAAAAGTCCAGAAGCGGTTCATTCGATACGCTCTACGCCGCCTTCCCTGGAACGATCCTATCAATCTGCCGCCATATGAAGATCGATGTGCGCTGCTATATATTCAGCCATTATCGAGTCGCCGAGTGATGCTTCAACGGCTGTTTGTCTTCGACGTGGTCATGTGCAACATCGATTGTAGCAGCATTCTTGAGAATGTTCGGTTACATGCACCAGTTCGTCAGCTCCGGAATCGTCAACTGTTGTGGATTTCTGGCCACCGTACTCTTTATGGACGAAATAACCCGTTAGATTCATGTTGTAGGTTGTTCAATCAAGTGTGTGACTCTTTTGACTTTAACATAAGTAAATTAGTATACAAGAATAGAATTAAAACAGTTTTGTGATCAGTCTGTGCGATGTCTTTGTCGATGATGTTGTGTTGTAAATAAACAATAAACAATCATGCTTTGTGAAAATTCATCCAAAAAAAGCAAGATTGTTATGCAATTTTGCATGATTTTGTTTCATTTATTGTAATGGATCGTACCTTGGAGAAGGAAAGGAACACATCAATTCGCTTTGAAAAATTCAATGTGTGCGTGAGATTGTGCAGTGTATTAATTGTTGAGTGTGAGATTGGAGTCCAAAAGTTCATTGGCTCACAAAAAAATACGGCCTCGATTTGTCACCGTGATTCGAGCTGCGGCCGTTAGCGTGACAGCTTTTGATAGTAATCATTCAGCCACTCTAACAAGTTGAAATGAATGGAATAAAAGCCCTACAGTTGCTTCAATTGCGAGGCACTCAGCGATACAGTAATAAAGCAAACGTCGCCCACACACACTTGCATGGCTTCGTTTATTTCATAAAACGCTTGTGATCAACAAGGGCAAACTTGATGAGAGGGAGAGAGAGTCCGATGACTATTGAAGATAACAATTAAACTCTTCTAGGTTTTTTTATTCATTAGGGCGAATCTACAATTGAGAGACTCTCTCTGTTTACTTTCTCTTTCACCAATAGCTAAATGATTTTCACATTTTTCGTTCGGCTGTTTGCCCAATATGCTAGCCAGCACTCTTATCTTGCGATGTGTGTAAATCAATCCATAGTTTTATAATGGCACTGTAATTAATTAAAGAGAACGAGGCAAGAGAGAGTCTCTCGATTGTAGATTCGCCCTAATGAATAAAAACCCTAGTCTTGACGACGAAATTCCAGCAGTGGCCAATAGCGTTGCGGCATGTTGTGGTATCGACTCACCCATATTGAAATAATAATATATGTATTAATATTAATATTGATTGAACAAAGACCCAACAGTTGCTTGGACTGTCGAGGCACTAAAAGATACTAAATGATAAATTTGTTTCGAGGAATATGTGTGCTGTCAGCCGCTTGCTCACACTTGCATGGCTTCGCTTACACCATAAAATGCTCTGTGGATCAAAATGGACCAAATTTTCTTTTCTGAATCATGCGGATGAAAACTGTAATTGCATTTTTCGCCACCTTTTCAACTTTTGGGTGTTGGCAGCAATCGACGATTCAAGCATCCCCAGATGTACGTTTTAGTCTTCATTGTCCCTGATGTCACAAACGGCTCTGACAACATTCCGCATTCGCAAATAGCTTGCCAAACCATTGCCTTTTTACCAAATTTTTCGGTAAAAATTGACTTATCGGCATCATTGACATCCTGGCCTTCACGCACGGTGTAATATTGATCTCCCTTAAGCGTTTTATAGTCAAATTTTCCATATGTTTCATCATCCATGATAATACACGCTGATTTTTACGCAGTAGACTATCATACAGCTTCTGAGTTCGAGGGTTAACCGTTGCAGCCTGATTTTCACTCCGTTTTGGTATGTTTTGCTTCTTTTTGACCACATTTCAATGCACCCGCAAAGCTACAATGCTCACCAAACTCCCTGATGGCATATTGAACCGCTCCGATACTCATATTTCCAGTTTTTCCCGTTGAATAAGTGAAATATTGGGAATAGAGCAATCTGTTTATACATTTCGGGAGCAATGCCTCGCATTTTGATGACTTCGTTGCAAAAATCCGATTCCGACACACAAACTGGTTTTTTAGAACATAAACAGAGACACACAGCAAAAATAAACTGTCTAGCGATATCAGGTTTCATGCAGTTTCGAGGATAAACCGTGCTTATACTCTCTGGGACACCCTATTTTTTTCATTGTTTATTTTTTCAGTCATTGCAAAGTACACCCAAAAACGTGACTGCTACTTGGCACCCCAGTGGGACTTGGTTCAATCCCAGTCGAGGTCGGTGGTTTTTCTAAGGCGAAAAAATCTGGGCACGTCTTCCTTCGGAAGGGAAGTGAAGCCGTTGGTCCCGGCCCATGTGTTGATAAGTGCGATAAGAAGGGTCCAGTTGGTGGAGTCGTCTTCCTGCCGTCGGTGGTTTTCATTACTTTGTGAGGAAATATGCCGACGGAAAATAAACGAAGAAAAAAAGAAGTACACCCAAAAATCACATAATCAGTGGAAAATATCCACTAAAAAATCACTTAACTTTCAAGTGATTTAGTAAGTGGAATCTTATTTTTCAAATAAATCTTATGTGTCAAATGAAATGTAAATGATTTGTCAATTAGAATTTCATTTTCTATGTGGTATTCAGGTAAAAGTCATTTATTTTAGTTTTGGAAAATATCTACATGTGTTTCCAGTAGTAGCTAAGTGAAATATTTTATGAGTGTAACTGCAATCAACCCTAACAAAGTAACATATCAAACTGACATTATATAAGTAACAAACTTAGCTGTCCCAGGTTTCATTTTGGTCTAAGCTCGCATCACAAACTTAGTTTTAATTTATAGCTAGTGTTAGCTTGTTTTGTTATAATTTGTTATCATTCATCATAGTTTTGACTAACTTTACTAGTTGAATGCAAAACTATGAATTGTTTACATGTTTTCGATATGAATTTGTAGTTTTCATCTGAATTATTATTTCAGTTATTAGTGTATGATTTCTGATATCATAGGGATAAAATAATTTAAAATAATTTTAATAATTTTTTCACGTCACAGGATTTTTTTAACATGAGCATGATCATTATTGCTCATGATATTTTTTTTTTTTTTAACGTGAGCATGGTTATTATTGGGGTCCTCCTTTAGCTCAGTTGGCAGAGCCGCAGCTACAAAGCAACACCATGCTGGAGGTGGCTGGGTTCGATTCCCGGTGTGGTCTAGAAATTTTTCGTTAAGGAAAATTTCTCGACTCCCTGGGCATAGCGAATGATTGTACTTTTGCCACACAATGAACTTGCAATGCTATAGAAGAAGAAGAAGATGATGATCGTGATTGGCCACCTAAAACTCTACTCATTTAATGCCAGATCAGCTATAATTGCCCTGAAAACCAACAGTTGATGTTTGAGACTAACATACACCCTCAACTGTAATAGCTGATGATCCTAAATTAAGGCAATACCGGAGCCAGCCGCGTCCAAATGCAGGTCAAATAAGGGAATAACAGGATTGTTTCGACGTGATACTCACTTTGTTGGAAGCCTATGAACCCTCTGCCCTCACAAGGTTGTAGCTGTTCTTTCGTATTAACATAACTATCAGCCTGAAGTTCGTCTTCCACGAGGGAGACAACATGGACTCTACATATCGAACCCATCAACACTTGGGCCAGGACCAACGGCTTAAATTCCGAAGGAAGACGAGATCAGAGATTTTGCGTCTCTGAAAAGCACCATCTGGAATCGATACCAGACCGACTGGGGAGAGAGGCAACCACGTTTACCACTACTCTCACTCATAAAGGGTGAATATGGTTTGATTTTTTTTGGGACAAAAAAATAATTTCTTTTCCTCATGCAACAAAAAAAAATAAACAAACAATATATATAAAAAAAAAGGGGGGGACCAAAAAGGGGGGGTGGTTTTTTTTTTTCAAACCCATTTTTTTTTTTTTTAAAGGGTGTCCACGATGAAATTGCCGCACTATGAAATTGCTCTAACTTTTTAACCGTTGGGTAGAATTTAATGAAAATTTGGGTGGATTTAGTTCATAGTGCATTATTTACATCCTCGTTTTATCCTGTGATCAAAACTCGCGGAAATGGAGTCGAAAGAACAGCTCGTAGGATCTCTCGCATCGTTCCATCGCTAAAACGTTGGGAATCGCGAATTCCACGGTGTCGCGAGTGATTAAGCGGTTCGAGGAACGGTTGACCACCGATCGGAAGCCCAGAAGGGAAGGAAAAAGTATTCCGTACAACACCAAAAATCACAACCGCGTAATTGGGGCTTTCAACCGAAATCCGAACGCCTCCGTTCGAGATGTGGCTAAGAAGCTGCACCTAAGCCGAAGTTTTGTCCAGAAGGCCAAAACTAAGGCTTGGCTTCGAACTTTCAAGTTACAAAAGGCCCCTAATCGCGACGAGAAGCAGAATAAGTCCGCCAAAACCCGTGCCAGGAAGTTGTACCTCAACATGCTGACGAAAGTTGGATGCTGCATCATGGACGACGAAACATATGTGAAGGCCGACTTCAAACAGATCCCCGGCAACCTGTTTTTCACGGCCAAGGATAAGTTCAGCGTTCCGGAGCATGTCCGCACTCAGCAGATGTCCAAATTTGCGAAGAAATTCCTGGTTTGGCAAGCCATCTGCACCTGCGGGAAGCGGAGTGCACCTTTCGTGACCCAGGACACGATGAACGGACAGGTGTACATAAAAGAGTGCCTCCAGAAGCGGCTGCTTCCTCTCCTGAAGGCCTACAACGTCCCAACAATCTTCTGGCCGGATTTGGCCTCATGCCACTACTCCAAGGACGTGCGGAAGTGGTATGCGGACAATAAGGTCAATTTCGTGCCGAAAATGTTCAACCCTCCCAACACTCCGGAGCTCCGCCCCATCGAGAAGTACTGGGTGATTATGAAGCAGCACCTTCTTAAACGACCTAAGGTAGTGAAGACAGTCGAGGAACTGAAGAAAGTATGGGTTTACATGCAAAAAAACGGTTGATTCACAGGTTGTGCAGAATCTTATGGCCGGGGTTAAGGCCAAGGTGCGGGCATTTGCGTATGGACTGTAAATAAAATACGAGTAAAATGGTAAAATGAAGTTAAATAGTTATTTCTCAATCTCTGAAAATTTGATGGCAAACGGATGAAAACTCGAATTTTGCGAATCAATTTTGTGTGTGGCAATTTCATCGTGGACACCCTTTATGATGCTCGAGAGTCCGATTTGGACCGATTTATGTCAATATTAAGGGAGCTGCTGAGGCCTTTCAAAACATGTGATGGAGGATATTCATTGGCAAAGTTATAAAAAAATGGTTGAGGGCTGATTTGGGCCAATGTCAACCCAAAAAAAGAGAAGCAGATAGGGTCATTTACAATGTGTGATAGTAGCATTTTTATTGGAAAGACAGGGCAACCTTTAATGATCCCTGCTAAGGAGTGTATCGAAAATAACTTTCTTTCAAATTATGTTGAAAACCGATATTTTATTCATACAAAAAATTGATCCTTTATTGTACGAGGTTAAAGTTGAACATAATGAAGACCGGATGAACTTTAAGTTATTCCTTCACGAATTTCCGAACTTTGGATCGAATGCTCTTCATCAAGTTCCGGACAAGTGTTGCATCGCATTTTTTGGACGCTTGAGCCCAATTTTTTTTTTTGAGCTCCTGCATGTTCCCAGCTGCCTTACCAATCTTCTTGAAGATCCTCTTCACGATTGCCCAGTAACGTTCGATGGGTCGAAGCTGAGGGCAATTTGGTGGATTGATATTTTTCACAACGAAATTTATGCCCTTTTCCGCAAACCAATTGAGAGTGGTTTTGGCAAAGTGAATCGACGCTAAATCCGGCCAAAACAGTGGAGGTGTACTATGCTTCTTATATAAAGGCAACAATCTCTTCTGGAGACACTCAGATCGATAGATTTCCGCATTTATAGTTCCGGTAGTGTAAAAAATGGTTGACTTCAAACCACAGGAACATATTGCTTGCCATACCAGTACCTTTCGACCGAATTTCTCCACTTGAATCGACCTGTCCGCATCGCTCACATCCTCCCCAACGACGGCAGTAAAGTATTGTGGACCTGGAAGGGTTTTTGAGTCCTCCTTTACATAGGTCTCATCGTCCATCAAAACGCATGCATCCGGACGCTGCAAAAGACGCGAATACAATTTCCGGGCCCTTGTTGCTGCTCGCTTCTTCTGTTCTGCACTTTGTTTCGAGATTTTCTGCTTCTTGTAGGTCTTCAGGTGGTTTCGCCTCTTGATACGCTGGATCATTCCGACACTCGTTCCTGCTTTTTTGGCCAAATCACGTATTGACATTGATTTGTTCTTCATGATTAGAGATACCACTTTCTGCTCCAGTTTCTGGTTGGAAGAACCGGGTTTTCTGCCTCTTCCTGGTAGCTCATCCAAAGAATAGTGTTCCCCAAACTTATTAATGATGGTTTTAACACTCGCATGATGAATTCCAAACCGCTTCGCCAATTTTCGCATAGTAATACCCTTCTCACTTAGACATGTGTCCAGAACTTTAATTTTCACTTCCTTTTCAATACGCGACATTTTGAAAACGCAGAATTTGAACCGCACAAACAAGTAAACAAAAGAAAGCTGACAGTCAAACGCACAGCATGCAGTGTTCAGAGCATAAAAAACCATCACAAATACATGCGTACAACGCAAATGTATGTGGATAGCTTATATTCGATACACTCCTTAGTCAACTGAGACTGATCTATCAGCAATTTCAAAAAGATTTCAAAATATCACAATAATTGTTAGTTTAGTTCTGTATTACAAAATATCTGATCCGAATTTTGTCATCATTTCTGCATTAGGGGGGTCCAAAAATTCACTCTAAAAAATGATATATTTTTTTTTTTTTTTTTTTTTTTATTGAATTATAGACTCTTTAAAATGTTATTCGAATCTTGTTACATATTTGATAAACACTTCTTAATTGCTATTATTAAAAAACATTATATTTTCTTCTTTATCTCGGTGCTTCCAACGTTGGTGTGATAGTTCTTTTCATGTTGATTATACCTGTTGCTGTATGGTAGCAACTGAGCGGGCGGTTTTAAAAACCTGCTTCTTGCAGAATTTCCAGACAATTTTGATGACTTTCAGCGCCAGGAGGGTAAGTGTTGCAGCCATGATGATTGTCAGCTTCCATTCGTGTTGCAGATGAAATTCCGTGTGAAATTCCTCGTTCTCGATGACAGTAACCTGCTGGTCTCCAATCTGCTTAACATCTTCCTTTTTTGAGTCTGAGTTTCCCATGTTATCGATACTTGATTGACTGTGACATTTGGTTGCCGTCGTTGTATTTTATAGTAATTTTTCAGCTACGTAAATGGTCATATCGCATCGATCAGCGCGATTTCCTTGAAGAATTCCAGAACTTTTTTTGCTTAGTTGCTGTCGTCAGCTAGCGCCTCTCTTATATTGGGTTGTAGTCCCGTTTTTTTTTGCGGGCCTCATCATATCCTGGGCAATTTACTATGATATGTTTGGGCGGGTCCGAGTTTTCGAGTAGGTATGCATGTGTAAGTTTGGTGTGGCCTATCCGTAGTCTTGTGAGTATAACGTCTTCTCTACGATTTCCTGTGCACGCTTCTCTGAAGGGAGTGACTTTATTTTTTATTTCTCTCAGTTTGTTGTTGTTGGATATGTTCCACTTGTTATTCCATTGGTGGGTCATTCTGGCTTTTATTATAGTTTTTATTTTACGGTGATCTACTGCTGTCTGCATAATGGTGTTTGTCTCAAGGGCCCGCTTTGCCTCCTTGTCAGCCTTTTCATTTCCTGGGATTCCAATGTGGCTAGGGACCCAAAGAAAGGTCACTGATGTTCCATTTTGTGTTATTTCGTTGTACAAATGAATTAGTTCATCCTTTAGGCTGGTTTTGATCTTCTTTTTTTCTAGAGATGTGATCACGCATAGGGAGTCAGTGTAGATAACGTATGCACCTACTCTGTCTTGATTTACGATCCACTTGAGCGCCTCTATTATAGAAAGGCTTTCAACACAGTAGATACTGAGATGGCTGTGGGTACGTCTACGTATAATCTCCTCTTCTATGATCATACTAAATCCAGTTTTTGTTTAATTTTTTGATCCATCTGTGTAAATTGGTCAACACATGCTATATTTTGTATGGATTCGCTGGGCAAACAGTTTTCTTACTCCAGTTTGGCTTATTCCATTTCTACTAGCAGACAGGATAGTTTTGTCGATCAATATATTTTTCCTTACCCATGGCGGGGTTATTGGTTTAGTTAGGACTTTACTAGGTGGGAGCGATATTCCAAGATTTTCCAGGATAGTCCTACTTCTGACTTCGATGTTGATTGGTTCTGTTATTTGGTCTTGGTTCCATAGTTCTCCAGAGCTGTCACTGACGTGGTCATCTGTTTCGGTGGTTTCTTGGCTTTGGTTGTTACTTTTGAATTTGGTTGCATAAGTTAACAGTCTTTGATTAAGCAAGATCCTAAGGCTAGGAATACCTGATTCAACTTGCAGGCTTTCTACAGGACTGGTCCGGAATGCACCAGTAATTATTCGAAGTTCTTGATTGTGTATGCTTTGGGAACATTCATTAATTACGTCACGCAAAAATTGACTTTTTGTAAACCCCCCCCCCCCCCCCCATGTCACGTTTTTTGTATGGACCTTCAATTTTTTTTGTATGGATCGTCACGTTTTCTCGAACCCCCCCTCCCCCCTACTGCGTGACATAATTAATGAACCTTCCCTTTCCAGTGGCTTTATTGTCGAATCGCTAGGTGACGAAATGATTGGTGCGGCATACAGTATTTTCTCCAGTACAGTTGATTTATAAATTTTTGTTATAGTTTGTCCATCTCCACCCCACGATCTGTTGGCTTCACATCTTAGGAACTGGATCCTTTGATTACATGCTGCTATAATTTCCTCAATGTGAGTTTTGAAAGTGAGGTGTTGATCAAGCGTCACTCCAAGACATTTATGGGCACTTTTGTTTGGTATTACATCGTTTTTTAGCCTCAGATTAACGTAAGCTTGCTTCCTGGATCTCGGTTTTTTTTTAAATAACAGTTGCACATTTTTCAGTTGAGATTTTGAACCCGGTCTGATTTTCCCATGTTTCAATGGTTTTAAGGGCCGTTTGAAGTCTTTTGGCATGTTTTTTCTGGTTGTCATCACTGGAGATTAAGGCTACATCATCGGCAAATAGTAGGACTAGGACACCAGGAGGAAGATTAGAACATATAGTGTCTATTGCAATGAAAAACAAGTTACACTTATCACTGAGCCTTGGCACAATCCATTTTTCATAAGCATTTCTGTAGAGAGTGTCCCGTTCGCCTTTACTGCAAAGGTTCTTTTTTCAAGCATCTTTTGAATATATTTTATGAGGTTTCCACCAATGCTCCACTCGCTAATTCTGTTTAGAATCAACCTACGCCAAGTAGTGCCATGTGCCTTTTTAATGTCCAGGAATACTGCTTGCGTTAGCCGCTTTTTGTGCATTGCCTCTCTCACTATATTTTCGAAGTTTCCGAGGTAGTCAGTTGTTGATTTGCCTTTTCGGAAGGCGTACTGGTGGTCGTTAATGAGTTTTCGTTCTTCGATGATATACACTAGCCGGTTGTTTATCATTCTCTCCAGGATCTTGCCCAGACAGCTGTTCAGGTATATGGGTCTATAACTTCCAGGGCGGTTTCTTTCCTTTTTTCCTTTGTAGGTAGGCGTTATAATGGATTTTATCCAGCTTTCTGGATAAATAGAGTCCTTCCACAGTCTATTGTATGCATTCAATAATAGTTTCTTATATTCGATCGGTAGGTTGGTAACCTTGGAGGAGGCTGGGTTCGATTCCTGGTCTGGTCTAGGAATTTTTCGTTAAGGAAAATTTCTCGACTCCCTGGGCAAAGCGTATGATTGTACTTGCCACGCAATCATACTAATGCAAAAAAGGTACTTGGCATCGAAAGCTTTCAATTAATAACTGTGGAAGTGCATTTAGAGCACTAAGTTGAGAGCAAGCAATAAGCTAATTGTGAAAGCAATAAGCTTGAAATGCTTAAGGAAGAAGAAGGTTGGTAACCATGGCATAATGTAAGTTATCTGGACCAGGAGACGATCCCTTCAGTCCTTGCGTTGCTTCTTCAAACTCGTTTTCTGTGAATGATTTATCATACGCTGCTTCATCCTCTTTGATAATGTTGAGCGGTGTTTTTTCAATCCGGTTTTTAAGTGACATGAAATCCTGCGTGTAATTGTTATCACTAGATATTCTTCCAAAATGCCGAGCTAGGTTGTTTACTATTTCTTTGTTTGTATTAATGCGTTGGCCATTATTTTTTATTTTTCTGATGATTGAGTGCTTATATTTTCATTGGATTTTTCTTAAATTGTTCCACATTTCTTTGGCCGGAGTATACACATTGATTTTTTTCACGAATTCTTTCCACGAGGTAGTTTTTGCTTCGTTAATGGTTTTTTGTGCTTTATTGTTAGCTTCTTGGTATTCATTTGCTAATTGGGAGTTGAGAGCATTGTTTTTATTATTTTTCCACTTACGGAGAGCTTTTCTTCTAGCTTTGATTACAGAAGCAACTTCGTTATTCCACCAAGGTTCACATTTCCCTGCAATGGTTCCTTTGGTTTTTGGTATAGCCTGCTTTGCGGCTAATATTATTTTATGAGTGATTTTTTCGATTTGTTCGATTGAGTCATCCCTCGTCGGTATTTCGATAATACTTTGGTATTTTCCCCAATCTGCTTCTTCAATTTTCCACCTTAGACTACCTTCACTTTGTTGAGAGTTTGACGTCATCGATATTATTAACGGGAAATGGTCACTCCCGTACGAGTCCTCCCCCCCCCCCCCCCCCCGTTAGATCCAGGATACCTGCAAGCTGAGTGGTGCAACAACCGGATGGTCTGGAGAAGTGCCTCCAGAGGTTTCCCCCAAACGGGGGAAACTAGAGCTATTCATTTTTTTCCTTTCCAAACAGTTTATTTGCTGTATATTGGTCGTTTGAGGTTAATACTCGTGTTATTGTCTTTGGTTTATACTTAGCACTCCGCGGTTATTAGCCCCCGCTGGCTGATGACGGTTCACTTTACCAACGCAACAGGTGTGTAATTGGACGCTCTGCTAACGTAAATTACATTGCTCGCTCACAAACAGTCAACTGCACTTCACCATAGTCAAGCTCGGAATGAAAAATTTACCTAATTATTTCTATTTATTATGAAAACATGAATGAATTAAATTTGGTTTTCATGGCCTTGGGACCAAAGAGATTGAGTTATCTCAAATTATAATAATCCGTCCACTATATCACACAAAAATTGCGATTAGTTCAGTGGATTGAGATAATGAAATCATCGGGTACAGGACCAAGTCTTCCCCGGGTTGGTGCTTAGTCGATGAGATAGGACATCAATAGAAGCATAAAGTTGTCAGAGGGCAAAAATGTATCTACGGACTTTTATTTTTGCCAGGTTTCTCAATCGTGGATGGATTAGCGTGGATTGTTCTTTATAAGCTTCTTATTGATTGATGCGGACATTAGGTGCAGTAGTGAAGTGGTTTTTGGAATGTGGTTGTAACAATATAAAGTTTACAAATCAAGAGTTTGCTTCGAGCATCGTCTGGAACCTGTATTGTTTGTATTGTTTATTTATCTATTATCCGGCGGCGCAAGTTTACTCACGATTATGAACCATAAAAATGATCAGTTATCAAGGATAATCCTGATCCATCGAGCTTTACCCTACTATCACAAATAAACCTCCTTCCTTTGACCATTGCACACTGGGCCAGGAGACGAAATTAGCAAGACAAAACCTCTAGCGCTTTGAGCATGCATTTTATCAAGATGATTGCTTCAGCATTGTTGCTCAGTTTTATCTGCGCCACAATTTGGTAATAAAAATTAGTTCCAATTTTCACCGCAAGGGCGGCGCTGCGATACAAACTTTTTTATTTCGCCTTCTAGCGGTTTGATGTCTTCGGCAAAGTTGTAGAGCATAAATTAATAAGAAAGTTTGCCGAAGACATCAAAGTTCTATGTCTACAAATAACAAAGTTACGATTAGTTTTGTAAAATTTAACTGAAATTTACGTTTTTTCTACTAATTTTCATATTTTCGTCAAATATGTTATTTTTGGTACCATTTATGTGTTGAACCTTATAATTTGCGTATGTTTTGGAAATGTTCGCATAGTTTTGGGACATAACAAGCGAAATATTAGCCAAAACTTTGAAAAATATCATGAATTTCAAAATTATTTCCTTCCACCAACATTTTTCTTCGGAATATTATTCAAAATTTGTTTGAATCCAGCCATTTTGAATGTTTCAGGAAAAACAAACTCTTTATGCGGTGGCACTTTGCGTATCGTGATTCAATATTTGATAGTAGCAAACGTAGTGAGTTTTGAACGGAATCAGAAAACATTTTATTATCAGGACATGTTATTTTCTTCTTCACATACGATGCCACATCACCAAGTGGAAGATTCTGTAGGAATAATTCTACTATTTCTCGTACGCGAATACTGCACGCAAATAATGAAATTACTTGAATGAATTCCTACTGGATTAATTAAAATAACCTACCTTGAGCCATAGTGATCTGTAGAAGGCACCAACCACAAACTAAAAGTAATCTGCCGAAGAACCAAAAGGGTAAACCAGCGCTTCCAAACGGTTGATAACTACACAATTATTATGACATTTGACGTTTGAGATTTGAAGTTTTGAGGCGTATTCAAATGTAATGGGGAAAGTCGTGGTTGCTTTGATATTTCATCAACATCCGTGCACTCATGGACATAGAAAAAATTACTGTGAGGCACGTTTTCAATATTCTCGTGGAAATGAGTGAGGCAACACCAAAACACGGCTAACAGTAATATCAAAAAGGCAATAGAATTATGGCAGCGTGCACAGGCTCATGCTTCAACATTTGCTTCGATGATGACCCCTTGGTTTTGACGGTGAAGTAAACAAGTATGTGTGTCAGCGATCAATCGTATTCGTCGACACACGAATACAAGTGCAGAGGAATACTTATTTTCAATTGACTTTTATAGCACACTATCTTTTACAGATTAAAAATAAAGATATTCGAGGTGAAAAAATAATTCCATTTGACATGTTGACATGAAAACATATCAGATTTTGTACAATGGAATGCATATGTATGTATACGCAAAAAGCAATCAATTATAGCATTGAGTTCGGGCTAAAATCATCAAAAGTTTAAAATACGATATCTCAAATATATCAAAATATGTATCGGGCATAATTTCAGAATTGAAAGGTCACATATAGTACTTTCTGAAACATGAGTAATTTTTTGCAACAACTTGCAATTTTTTGAGAAAATTAATTTTGAAATTCATGATATTTTTCAAAGTTTTGGCTAATATTTCGCTTGTTATGTCCCAAAACTATGCGAACATTTCCAAAACATACGCAAATTATAAGGTTCAACACATAAATGGTACCAAAAATAACATGTTTGACGAAAATATGAAAATTAGTAGAAAAAACGTAAATTTCAGTTAAATTTTACAAAACTAATCGTAACTTTGTTATTTGTAGACATAGAACTTTGATGTCTTCGGCAAACTTTCTTATTATTTTATGCTCTACAACTTTGCCGAAGACATCAAACCGCTAGAAGGCGAAATAAAAAAGTTAGTATCGCAGCGCCGCCCTTGCGGTGAAAATTGGAACTAATTTTTATTACCAAATTGTGGCGCAGATAAAACTGAGCAACAATGCTGAAGCAATCATCTTGATAAAATGCATGCTCAAAGCGCTAGAGGTTTTGTCTTGCTAATTTCGTCTCCTGGCCCAGTGTGCAGTTCATTTGGCTTTTTGAGAGCTAAGAGATGGTGAACAAACCACATGTTCTAATGTATGGTATTTTCACTTCCGGATTCCTACAATGAAAAACATGTAATAATATGTCTTTTTAATTTATAAGGAGCATGTGTTCTGGCCAACTCCTTCACCCCTCTTCTCCTCCCAAAAAAACCAGATAATTTATGGATGGTCCGCAGTTTATAATCTGAATTGATTTATCTTTCAATTCAATCACTCCGCGCTTATTGTGGCAGAAGAACTATACCTATTTTAGTGTTGAGGAATTTGATCTAACAATTAATTTTCTCATACATTTTTTATGCTCCAGAGGTGCAGACGTTATGAACGTCATAAATGAAAGGCACCGCGTTCAAATTTCAGCTTGAAATAGATGTTTATAAAAATAATTTCAAATATTTTAATTCAGGTGGATCTTTATTTAAAACCTAAATATATAAAACCAAACATAAATTACCGTTTATCAAATACAGTACAACATGCACACACATTATTTAATTTTGTTTGCAAAAAATATCAAAACATTGGGTATAGGGTACATATGGTTGTTTAAAAAAATAATATCGCTTTTTAGATAAAAACTAATCTGGCAAAACAACTAATAACTTTTAAAAATTAACGTCTTGGCTTCGTAGCACACTAAATAGTAAAACTTTCCCTTATATGACACTGATATATCTGTCATAATAAGAACAATATAACAGATAAGGCGTTGACAGATATTGTTTAACGTTTATTTTGTCCAGTATTGTATAGGCTTTCGTTCTGGGGCTTGATCTTGATTTCTGATCCATTGGACTTTTTATTCCTGTGCATCCGTAACCTGTCCACCCACTGCTTCTTCTTGGCTGTTATCCGTGATTTTGTAGTTAATTTTAGTGATGCTTGTAGTCTCGATTCTCTCAACAATCTGCTCTGCCTGTCCCGTTTATGCTGTATGTCGATCGGTAAGAGCAACCTACAACATAACGAGAGCTAACAAATCACATTTGCGCTGATACCACTTAAAAACAAGCTCATTTGAATATTTTACAAGCTTTTGGTGCTAATGCATAGATGGGTGCGAGTTAAGTATAACTACGTGAGTTCATTTTTAGGCTGGTTCAAATATAATTTGACTGGTTCAAATATAATTTGACTGGTTCAAATATAATTCGTAATGTCTTCTTAAGTGCGTATGGCAGGATTTTTACAGTGCATAAAACCTAAACATAATTTAATAAACCATTTTTATCACCAGTAAAGCAGTTTCTATTGTTGTGACTAACTAATGCACCATGCACTAACGCACCATCCATCATTGCTCCCAGGGGATTAAATCCATCTTCCCACAAACCCCAGTAACTGAATCAAATAAACCTCTATCATTCCCATTTCATCCATAATTCCACATTCCTTCTCACATGAATCATGCTCATTTAAAATTAACTAAAACTGCATCGAATTCATCACACCGAAAAAAAAAACTGCTAGCTTACGCTTGGTTTCGTTTCATGCTTTCACGCTTCCATCAATATAGCTACAGCATCGAAAACAACACAACAAGCCATCACTTTGGAAAAAGGAATCGCAATCAAAATATACAACCTCATCGACAACGTCCCAGACTCCTACGCAGCCAACTCCAACGCCCTTGACTGCAACACCTTCAACGCCCCAGCTCGAGGACGGACCAAACCTGCCCAGTGTGGTCGAATTGGCACTTGACGCGAACGATCATGACATCTACAACTATGTCAAGTACTCGTTGGTCTGCTACAGCTCCGGATGTATCGATCCCACCGATATCGCCAACCTATGCTGTCCTTTTTAATCAAATTTAAATTTGGAAGGACAAAAAATGCGCTCAGAACAACAACGCAATCCTGCAATTAAACGAACCCATTCGGCCTTCGAGCATCGTAGTTCAGGTTTTGCTGCCATTTCATCGAATTAGCAAAAAGCATATAGATCTCTGCCTCCTCGCCGCAAAAGTTTGTAGAACCCGAATGAAGCGAAACATAGTTTTGTAATTTGTTTGGAAAATTCCCGCTAACATACATTCCGCTCGCGTTAGCACGCTAATTGCCAATCACCCGCTGTTGCCGCTTGCATGTGCCATTCTGTGCCGGTTGGTTTTTATTTTCATTGGGAAATCGGTAAAATCATCAGAAAATAATTATCGGTTGTCATGCCATTCTGCAGCAGTTTTTCGTCGAATTCAATCTTTGTCCAATAATCTATAATAGAACACATGCCATTTCAGGAACTTGTTGAACCACCGCAGGATTTCGCCGCCAATTTGCTGAATCATTTCGAATCGAGCTTTGGCATGACGGAACGGGACGTCTACAACTTTGTCCGCCACGCTATGATTTGCTTTCCCAGCGGTTACTGCTTCGATCCGGATGACGTCGGGAACATATGCTGCCCGTTTTGAGTGGTGAGGAACAGTTTGTAGTGTGAAATTTGATGACATCAGTTGTAGGATTGAGTGGTTTGAAGTTGAATGAACATGGCAATATAAATTAAACCATCCCTCTCTTTCTTCTTCAATCCACCGTGAACAATATTTTTTATTTAATACTGCAGCAATAAAACGCTTTATAAGCAAATGTTTACTTTTTCATATCACAAATCAATCATTGGCAGGGGATGAGGAGCTCACCCAACGGGTCCAATTTGAGAATCATATCAACCATCATATTGAGAGCAAACTGATAGTGAACAGATGTACATACCTCTTGAATTGAACAATCCAATTTGGAGCTTTGGCTTAATCCTTTATTACATAGGTTCATTAGACAGGTAAACAATTCTTAAGCAATAGTGGTACCAAAGGTTTCGATAGAACATCATACCTCGAGGCTTTCATTCGAAATTCAAATTCCTTAGGCATAGGAACGTATTGTTCTTGACATATGTACAATATTGCAAAATATATTATCGTTATAAGAGCTGCACTGCAGTGAAACGCATATCAGTCCCATATGGAATATCATCGAATGGAGGAAACAGCAATGATTGTTGTGATTATGCTTTTCGTTATACACTATGTTTCGCATGATTTATGTATTTTTTTTTTCTCCACCCTGTAATATGAATTATCGTGTATTTAATACTTTGTTGCTCTTGTGTTGCTTTTATGTTTCGTCAGAACAAACTACCCAAGTTTTTCATTGAAACATAAAGAACAACGAGAATTAGAACTATTAATAATCATAACTCAAAACCACCTAAAATTCATAAGAGACTGACATTCGTTTCACGGCAGTGTTTTCAATTAGTAGAATTATAAAACTCGTGAAACCATTCCTAATGCAACACAATAAATGCTGTCGACAAATTTGTGAATTCATTGGACGAAAAAAAAAAAGAAGAAGAAGAAATAATCAAAAGAGAAGAAAGAAAGGAGAAAGGGGAAACGAAGAAAAGAAAAAGAAGAAATCAGGATAAGAATAGAGGAGGGAAAAATAGAAAAAGAATAGAAGGATCAGCTACCAAGCAGAAGAGAGAAAAGGGAGAAAGGAGAGGGAAGAGAAGGGGAGAGAGAGTAAGAGGGGGAAATAGAAATAGTCCCACATGTTATTGTAGACAACGTGTAGCAAAGGTACGGAACAGTGGTGGTACCGTATGTTACCGTGGTTGTTTTTTCATAGAGAAAAAAATGATAATAAATTAAAAAAAAAAAATATCAAAATGCATGTATTTTTTTTTCATTTAATTTTTACTGGACATCTGACACGCGCATTTTCACGACTTCAGGTGGATGCAGAAGTTCTAAACAAAAAAGTTGCTCAAGAAGCCATTTCAGGTGTATTTTCGTGAATTTGATTATTTTTATCAAAACATATGTGTTTGATGGCAAATTATGATTTCTGGGCCAATTTTGAATGAAAAAAATTTCAAAATATTTTCCTATGTATAACCGATGACTGTTATGCATAACCGATTTTGAGATAGGGTATGTGTCCCTTGACTCAGCCTAATATGCAGCGATCATTTACATTTTTTATTATAACTCATGAAGTATTTGCGCTGAAACCAATATTCAACTAGTTATACACTTGCTTAGACAATTTTAATAAGACTTTTGGTAGTATGTATCATGAAAAGTTACTCAACTTATTTTATAAAGTCTGAAATTTTCAAGGGATATGGATGTAATTTTGATCTATAGGCATCAAATTGGATCTATTCAGGGATGCAACTTCGTCCCATTCGATAGAATTATTATTAAATTCAGTCTTCATACGGTTTTTTCTTCTGATTTTCTGCTTTAAGACGTTGCCAGCTGTAGTCACTGTACTCAACAAAAAATTTCACAAAACGAATTATGATAAAACTACTTTGAAACACTTAAATGATTTTCCCATGTGATCTATTGGCCATTTGATCATTAAAACATGATAATTCACTCTAATAGATTTGGTTGCATAGGTTTGTGTTTCAACGAGCCATTTGAAAAATATACAACCGCAAACTCATATATTTCCATTACAAATTTTACCAATAACAACATTTTTACTGCGTTATCAATACAACAGGCCATAGTTGGAAACACAGACTAAAATACGTCCCTAACATTGGGTCTACGGTTTTCTTGTTAAATAATTGTTATTTTATCTATGTAAACAGTAAGTTAATAACGTGTGACTATTATCTGTACCTCTAGGTGGCCACCAAGTAATAATTGGTTCAATTTAGCCAAATTTAGAACATTAGAAGATCGTTGTGATAATCTGTTCAGCTTAACCAGTGAAAGCATGATGTCTAAAAAGTTACGAAAATCGAAAATAACGTGGAAGTGAACAAAAATTGATCGATAGTGGCTTAATTGCTTCAAAATTAATCGTTCATTCTGAAAGCAACATAATTTTGTTGATTTCGCTGAATTAATGTCATATTTGGTACATATGCCGAATGAAGGGCCTAGGCAAACATTACATCCCGTTACCCTATATAAAAAAAAATATTTGTGTTTCGCACTATTTCAAACTTTTTTTTTAACTAGTTCATTTATTTGGGAGGCTCAATTGCGTTAGCTTTACGGAGCCTATAATTCATTGTTTTTTTTTGTATAATGTATTGACTTAATACTAGGATTAGTAGGACTTGGGCCGTTTACTCGCGGTTTACCCGAGGTTAAAATAGGTGACATTTTTTGGGGATGAATTGGACAGAGGAACATGAAAATAGGATTCTGTAGTCTCATCAGATAGTTGTCGCCTTCACAATAACTTGGTGCGGAATGGTCAGAGCTCCATTTTTGTGTTCGGCCGGTTGTGGTTACCCTTGGGCGACGATGAGACTCATCAGGATGTCGGAACAAAACAAACACAAACTAATGAATAAAGAAAAACAAAAACACAAGTAGCTTAAATTCTTATACTAGATATTTGGAGAAACACATAAATCGATTGCATATAGAACAGATCGTGAGATCCCAACACATCTCTTATAGGAACAGAAGGTTGGTTTTCTTGGGCCTCTAGGTATTCAAAAATCGTGTTCTGGCGGCGTCATTATCCGTGCATTGCCAGACTGCGTGATCGATATCATCACGCACCGTTTCCACACCGCCAAATATTGCTGTCCACGAGGTTAATTCGATAGAGGTGTGCATCTAACTGGTTGGACAAATGTCTACTCATCAAACGGATGAAATCACGGCTAACGTGCAGGTCCTTAAACCACGCCCTCGATGAAACAATCGGAATGATGGAATGTAACAGCCTTCCTAGATTCCCGGTGTCCCAATCGGTTTGCCAACTCGAAAGGGTACTCTGACGTACTAAATGGTAAAATTCATCGTGTGAAATTTGTCTATCATACAAATCGCCTTCCAGGGCGCCCACCTTTGCGAGCGAGTCCACTTTCTCATTGCCTGGGATTGAGCAATGTGAAGGGACCCATACAAAGGTGATCAAATATGATCTTTCGACCAGCACACTCATCTGTTCTTTTAGTTATGAAAGGAAACAAGATGAGTGTTTACTAGCTTTCATCAACCGAAGAGCCTCAATCGAACTGAGGCTGTCCGAGAAGCTGAAGTAATGGTCTACGGGCATGTTGGAAATCATCCCCAATGCGAATTGCCGCTGCCAGCTCAGCAACATAAAGAGAACAAGGTTCCTGAAGTTTATGGAAGGCGCTAGAGTTTTCATTGAAGACACCGAAGCCAGTGGATCCATTAAGGCGAGACCCATCAGTGGAAAACCTTTTTTCAGATTTGACTTGTTGGTACTTTTCAGTAAAAATACGCGGAATAATAATAGAAGGAAGTTGATCTCGGAATCCCATGAGATGCTTGTTTTGTGGAAAGATCACAATGAATTGAGGAACTGCTGTAGGTGAAGTGAGCACGGTCTGGAGTATAGCACGGAAGACACATATCCAGTGACGATATCGTAGTGGTGGTAAATTCTCATAAATCGAGATTGTGTGTTCAGCCCTAACATTTCTTCAAAATTTTCACTCCACATTTGATTAAAATTCTGAGCGAGAGCTCCCAGAACCGATTCTGGAGAGGTTTTACTCCTACCAGAACTTCGAGTCTCATGTAATGCGTTGAGTGCATACAGCCAAGAGCAATACGTAGACAACGATATTGAATTCGTTCCAATTTTATAAGATGACTTTTTCTTGCCGAGAGAAAGCAAAATGAGCCACACTCTAGAACAGGGTGAATAGTTGTTTTATAAACGGTTATGAGGTCTCCAGGATGTGCACCCCACCATGTGCTAAAAATTGAACGAAGAAAATTGATCCTTTTTTGGCATTTCTGCTCCAAATACGTAATGTGGGCATTTCAAGTGCACTTTGCATCAAACCAGACCCTTAGGTATTTGAAAGATATCGATTGAGTAATGTTTCTGTCTAAATGATGTCGCTGCAATTGGGGTGGATAACTACTTTCAGAGTAAACACTACTAATTCAGTTTTCTGAGGTGAGAATTCTATCCCTAGATTCCTAGCCCAAGAAGATAGGTTGTATAAGGAATTTTGCAGTGGTCCTTGCAAGTTTACGGCGTGTGATCCTCGTAAGGAAACCACACTGTCGTCAGCAAGTTGTCTTAGCGTGCATTGTTCTGCCAAACAATTGTCAATGTCTTTGACGTAAAAGTTATAAAGAAGGGGACTTATGCATGAGATTTGGGGCAGACCCATGTAACCCCAGTTCTGAAAGTTGTCAGTTTTCCAAGTGAGAAGATCATTCTCTTTTCTGACAACAAATTGTGCAAACAATTATTTAAAATTCCGGGAACTCCACATCTCTGCAGATTATCTGACAGAATTTTAATGGAAACTGAATCAAAAGCCCCTTTGATGTCCCCTTGGCTTTTGAACAGCTATTACTTTCACCTGTCTCCACTCTGGCGGTACTATGTTGTTTTGTAGTAAGGAGTTAAAGGTCTAGCAAGCGTCTTTTTGTGATATCTGGGAGATTTTTCAGAAGATTGAATTTTATCATATCGCATCCGGGTGTAGAGTTGTTTGATGAAAGAAGAGCTTTAGAGAATTTCAGCATTGTGAATGGTCTGTCCAGAGAGTCACCGCTTGGTGACATTTCTCGAAAAATATTTCTTTGCTGGAACAGAATCTAGACAGGCCTTTTTTGCGAAATCGAATATCCATCGGTTGGAGTATTCATCACTCTCATTAGAAGATGAGCGGTTACGCATGTTGCGAGCCACCCTCCACAAGGTGGTCATTGAGGTTTCTCGTGAGAGTCCCTCGACAAAATTTCACCGATAACCGCGTTTTTTTGCTTTCATAAGTTGTTTTAGCTATGTTTCGAGCTTTGAATATTCCTCGAAGTTAGTGAAAGTCATGTGTTTACGAAAAGCTTTGAAAGCGTTCGATTTTTGTAAATACATTTTTGTGCATTCATCGTCCCAGCCAGGTGTGGCTGGTCTCCTTTAAAAGGGTGTACTTGGAACTTTTCTTTTTTGTGCTTCCAATGAACTTTGTGGTAGATGGGGTGCAAAATGGTGAGTAGACACCTGGGATGGAGCGTGCGTCCCCGCAACATAGCTATGGTTCGCACAAGTTCCTACCTCATGCTTCCCCACGGGTCAAGAGATGACAAAGACCGCCAGCTAAGGGCGTTGCGTACTTAGCTGAGTAGTGCAGCCTGGGAACTGTTGTTCTTCTGACTTCAGCTAGATTGAGGAGGTGCGTGCTTAGCTTCTGTCCACCAAGGGAGGTGCGGCTCAAACAGCGTCTGTCCTGGCATCCAGCGGTTGTGTAAAAAACGCGGTATCGCGTCAACTATACATTATGTGGCAGTCGCAAAAATGCGATGTAGACAGCGTGAACCCTGTAAAGTAGCATGCTGAAATCTTACCCTACCACGAAAAAATGGAAGTATTCTTTATACGGTATATAATTTCAGATCATCCATGGAATTCCCAAGTATTGTATAATAATTTTGAATTGTTTTCTTCCCCCGTGGCTATGAAAATTCAGTTCCGTCTACAATTGCAGCAAGATCAGCAGACATAAAGACATTACAAATATAATTGTTATTATCATTTTATATTATAACATCCCTTCACAATATTTTTTAATGCTATTTTCATCTTCGCGTTTGCATCGTTGCAAGTTTTGGCCCACCTAAGTCACGTTGTGTATTTGAAAAGATAAATGTCGTTTTATATACGACAAATCCTACAAAAAAAAAAATCTTCGTCCAAAGTAATTAATTTCAGATATTATTGATACATTTTTTGAACAAAAAGGGGAGCAAGTAAGAAACGCTATGTTAAATGATTTGCAACAAGGATGGAAAATTTTAAGTAAACTAGCAGATAGACTCAATAGAGAAATAATTGTTATCGGGAAGGACAGAAAAGAAATAGTATTAGGAGTTACCGAGAAAAGGATTAAATTATCGCCTCTCAAGTTAGTTGCAGTAGAAAGAATAAACTGTTCCGATTATCATGCTATTAAAATGACAAAAATAGGGGAAAACAGGAATCCAACAGATGGCTTTGCGAATCTAGCAATGGATATATTTGATAGAAAACCTCAGGAAGAGACATACTTCATAAAATTGAGGGATGTGAGAAAAGTACTTAAAATTAAAAGAATTGCTGGCGATGGTAACTGTCTTATCAGGGCCTTGTTGGATCAAATTGGAAGGGTAAATGATTCTTATCACATGTCAGACTACAATGTTTAAAAGCTAAGAAACATTATTGCAGACTTCATAAAACAGAATAGGGAAAGATTTGAGACATATTTGATTGAATATTTAGAACAATACGGCACATTTGAATTAGTGGTTGATAAATTAAGACAATATGGATTCTGGGTGGGACATGAAGCTTTAGTTACTGTTTCTGAATTATTCAGAAAACAAATTGAAATTTACAATACGGATAGATTGTGTGTTAAAATAGGAGAGTACATGGACAACGATTCGTCGTTGAAGGTCTACTATACAGGCAACTACTATGACAGTATCATAAAAATTGATGATGAAGAAATTGAGGAAATAACAGTAACGGTAGAAGATACAAGTCAAAAGCAAGAAGGTAAAACAACGGTAGGAGATAGAGAAATAAATCACCAAAAACTTTGACAAGATATTCAGGATTTGACTCCGTGAAAAAAAGTTGTGAAAGCTAGAGGATTAAATCCGATTGATGAAAAAAATAAGGGAATTAATGAACCAAAAGTATTGAAAATTTCAAGTTGGAATGTGAAAGGATGTAGGAACAGACAAAAAAGGGATGAAGTTGATGAAATTCTGAAAGCAAACGATGTAGTTATTGCAGTACTACAAGAAGCTAATACTCTAGGAGATCAGATAGATACTGAAAACTATACATGGATGGTAAGAAACAATCACATCAATAAGTCCAGAGGCTTGGCAATTGTTATACAGAAGAATCAGGGAATTAATATGCTTCAAATTAAAGAGCCAAGGAAAAGCATTTTGTGGATTAAACTTTCGCTAAGTGGGTCAAAATTAATAATTATAAATATTCATGCGCCGAATCTAAACCAAAAAGCTTTTCTTGCCAGCTTGAATGAACTCATTTTGGAGAAAGATCGCAAAATGTTGATTGTTCTAGGAGATTTTAATGCTCAACTTGGACTGAAAGATCAACAACCTGAAGATGAAGTATGGATAGGAAAAAAGTTAGGTCATGACTATGATAATGAGAACGGTGTACTATTCAAGTGTTTCTTACACCTGTCGAAACTTAAAAATATATCATCTAAGATAGGAAAAGATGTAGACAAAACTTGGAGAAGTAAAGATAAATGTAGCCAGATTGATCACGTGTTAATATCACAATACACAAAATTCCGGATACGGTATATCAAGAGATACTGGACGCATATGAAAACAGATCATAAATTAATATTAGGTTTGCTATTCAATAAATTGGCCAACAACAAAATACAGGAAAATACTTCAAATAATGTTCATATTGATTTACTTAGAGATTTAGGAATAAGAAAAAAATACAAGGAAGCTCTAACGAATTTGCCTACTAAAACAGACATTAAAACAGACACTGTAGATAAATGTTATGAAGAGCTAGCAGGAAGAATGAGAATTGCAGCACATAAAACCATTAAAGTTTCAAAAATCCCCAATACTCCGCGTAGAAGAAAGGCTTTAAATAAATTAAGAGATGCGATTAAAGTTTCTCAGAAACATCCAGATATGCAGAATTATAAATACAGGATTGGAAATCGTAGACAAGAGTATCAGCAAGCGGTCAAAGATCATAAGGAAAAGGAAATAATGACATTTTTCAAGAACCTAAAAGATTTTGATGCAGGTATAAGAATTCGAAAAACGCACAATTATCTTAAACAGTTTGTCAAGCAAAAGAAGAAAAAAATCAGCAATAATTAGTACTAGAGTTTGGGATGACATTCTAAAAACTTGTGAAGGCCCAGTCATAGAATTTTGTACAAGCCATGATCTTACACCATTGCCAAATCCACCAACATTAGTAGAAATTGAAAACATACTTTATGCAACTAGTAATGGGAAATCACCAGGTTCAGATCGAATATTTATGGAGTACATTAAGTACGCGGATCAAAATTCTATAAAAAGATTAGCAGAAATATTACAGGAAGCCTATATTAGGAACGAAATACCTCTCGCATGGAAGAAAACAACGCAAATCCCTATTCCCAAGAAAGCAGGAGCTTCGGAAGCAGATCATTTCAGAAGAATCTCTATGTGTAATGTAGCTTACAAAACTTATGCTAAGTGGATAGCTCAACAACTAAGGAAATATGCAGGTGAGCCAGGATTGCACCAAGCAGCTTTCACGGCAGAAAGATCTACTGATGATCATATATTCGTAGCTAGACGTCTGATGGAAGAGTATTGGAATGCAGGTCAGGAGCTATACATATTAGCTCTAGATATTAGCAAAGCCTTCGATAACATTAAATTACAATGTTTAGGAGAAGTTTTGACTAAAATTGGAGTTCCATCGAGACTTATTGATAGAGTGTTATCGTGTGTTAAAGATGAGGTTACAAGAGTTCTATGGCAGAACCAATTTTCCAAAGAAGTAAAGAGAGGAAAAGGAATAAAACAGGGATGCCCTCTTTCACCTCTGCTGTTTAAGTACATAATACAAGATGTTTTGAGCAAAGTTGTTTTGAAAATTCCAGGATTAAAATTGTTGGATATTAACCAATTAAAGCTTCCCGTGTTACTTGTATTTGCGGATGATATCCTAATTATAACGAAAACTAAAGCAGAGTTGGAAGAGATACTGAAAGAACTAGAAAGCCAGCTCAAAGCCGTAGGACTAGAGATAAACTGCAAAAAGAGCCAGGTTTTAATTAGATATCCGAATGATAAGGCAAAGCATCCAAATGATATCATTCTTAACGGTAAGAAATTTAAAGTATGTGATAGTTTAAAATATTTAGGAGTCTGTTTAACATCTACACTTAATGGGAAAGTAACTTGCAGGCAAAGATGTCTAAATTCTCTTAAGTCATCGAAAATTATAGTAGAATTTAGCAAGAAGTTCAACCCAAACTGGGAATTAGGAAAATTAATGTATAAAACCGTGATAGCACCATCCTTACAATATGGCACTAAAGTAGCAGTTTTGACTAAAAAGAGTAGGATTTCAATAGCGAACTACGAAAAACTTATTTTGAGAAGCATATATCAGCAATGCGCTAGACAGAGAGATATGAAGTTTAACGCGAGAAAGCTTCTAGATGGTAAAACTATTAATAGAAGAATTAGAGTAGGTCGCCTCAGTTACTTTGGACATGTCCTACGCAGGGATAAGAACCACCCATTAAAGCTAGCATATAACTTAAATTTTGAAAAGAAGAAAAAAGGCCGACCTAGCATTACTTGGAAAAAATCGTTAGAACAAGACTTCCAAAAGTTTCAGAACATGGATAGAAACAGTTTTGAAGAGCTCTCGAAAGATAGAGAAAAAATGAAAAGAACATTAAAAGAAGTATACAATAATGAAGAGAGCGAAATTTCGGACGGAGAATCATCCGATGAGAATAATAAGGAGAAGAAGTATAAACATTGGAAGCAACAAAAATAAATAAATAAGAAATTAAATGTGATGTGATAGCAGCGACAGTGTTAAAGTGGGATAGAGGAACAGGGCATCTCCGCAAATAAATAATTGACAGTCGTAAATTGCTTGATTAAAAAATTGAGATCACATGTTCAAATAACGAGGCATAATGAATAAAAAAAATAAATAAAAAATAAATAAAAAAAAACAGTGGAAAAGTATACCGATTGACAGGTAAGTAGGTAGACCAGGGAAGGTAAGATTATTATAAAGAAAAATACTCTACATTATTATATGAACATCACTATATTATACATCAAATAAAAAGGGTTGGGAAGGGACCATCAGAGCACCGGATTGAAGCGATTTGGATGGGGAGAGTGGAATTGCCAACTCCCTGTCATTAACAATTCGTGAATTGATGGCGAGCTCTTCTACCCACTCATTGGGAAGTCCTCACGTTTGATGGCTTGTTCGACATTAGGTTGTAGGATTCTAGCATTGGAAGGAGATTCTCATTATCCCGCGGATTACGCGTAAGTGTCTCTGCTTACGAGTCCGCCCATCCGTTTTTGGCCCTTCAGACAGTGTTAAATTGAATACAGGCAGATGTCGAACTTGATCAAATCATTCGTAGAGGACGATCCACTGTCTTATGGCTGTGCCTGCAACGATGAGTGGTATCTTTTACATACAATATTCACTTGATTTGCTTCGTACCATTCCCTCACAGTTTTATCATAATGGCATGATGCCAAATCGGGCCAGAGTAAAGGTTTTTTTTGTGGTTTTTGATTAAGGGTAGCAATCACTTCTGCAGGCACTTTTTCTGGTAAATCTCCTAGTTGATTGTGCTTGTAGTGACGAAAGATTTTCTCTTACTGCCAAGCGTGTCTGCTTCGTTCTGAAATGCTCAGCTGTAGCATTTTTGGCTGAAAACATCGTCAAATATTCGCAGTACAAACGTCGAGCCCGTCGTAGTCGTTTTTGTCATTTTTTATGTTTGGACAAAACCAGGTGACATTCCTATTTCACGAGCCACCGTTCTAACAGAGAGATTCGGGTTTTCCTTCAAAACCCTCCTCACCTTTCGGCCAATGACAGTATCAGCATGTCCATTGTTTTTTCACTTCTCGGTTTCCTCTCAACCGTCAAAGGTTACGAAAATGATTTGAGTACCCCGTGAACAGTGGATTTAGGTAAATCCAATTTTTTTGCATGTTTCCGTACTGACAAGTCAGATTTTGCACTAACGTCCGTTCGATATCCGGATGCGCACGTTCTTTTCATTCGTTGCCATCTTGAACACTAAACATGGAATTTAAACACCAGTCATAAAGGGTGGTACGGTCAAAATTTGGTCAAGGGAAAACGCGTGTAAATCGGTGAAATCGTTTATTTAAAAAATCAAATTAAATTTCTTTTTCAAGTTCAATTAGTATAAAATTCAGGAAAAATATTCAGTTAGGCTTCCGCTTTTCCAAATCCGAATTGCCGGGCCTTACGCTTGACCCCTGCCATCAGATTTTGTACAGCCACCTTGTCCACCTTCTTCGCCGCAGAAAGCCAGTTAGCCTTGAACTGCTGCTCGTCCTTAGCAGTTTTTTTGGTCTTCTTTAGGTTCCGCTTGACAATAGCCCAGTATTTCTCAATTGGGCGGAGCTCTGGCGTGTTGGGAGGGTTCTTGTCCTTGGGAACCACCTGCACGTTGTTGGCGGCGTACCACTCCATGGCCTTTTTACCGTAATGGCAAGATGCCAAATCCGGCCAAAACAGTACGGAACAACCGTGTTTCTTCAGAAAAGGCAGCAGACGTTTATTCAAACACTCTTTCACGTAAATTTCTTGGTTGACAGTCCCGGAAGCTATGAAAATGCTGCTTTTCAAGCCACAGGTACAGATGGCTTGCCAAACCAGATATTTCTTTGCGAACTTTGACAGTTTCGTGTGCTTGAAAATATCTGCTACCTTTCCCCTTCCTTTTGCCGTATAAAACTCCTGTCCCGGAAGCTGCTTGTAGTCGGCTTTGACGTAGGTTTCGTCGTCCATTACCACGCAGTCAAACTTCGTCAGCATCGTCGTGTACAGCCTCCGGGATCGCGCTTTGGCCGTCGTATTTTGTTTATCATCGCGATTTGGAGTCACTACCTTCTTGTAAGTCGATAGTCCGGCTCGTTTTTTGGCTCGATGCACGGTTGTAGACGATACACCCAGCTTATTTGCGGCATCTCGGAGAGATAGGTTAGGGTTTCGCTTGAAACTACCGGCAACTCTCTTTGTCGTCTCAGCGGCTTCCGGTTTTCGATTTCCCCCCGATCCAGACTTTCTGGCTGTCGACAAACGTTCCCCAAACACTTTAATTACATTTGTAACGGTTGATTTGGCAACTTTTAGCGATTTTGCCAACTTTGCGTGCGAGTAGCTCGGATTTTCGCGATGCGCGAGCAAAATTTTGATACGCTGCTCTTCTTGCTTGGACGGCATTTTGACAACTGAAGAGTGAATTCCAAAATCAAAATAGGAGCAACATTCTACACACACACACACCTTCAAAATGAGGGGTGTTCAGGTTTTTTAAATGCAAAATTGAAAGAAATACGTCAAGTTGATATTGACCAAATTTTGACCGTATCGCCCTTTAGGCTTTTTCTTCAAAGATTCCTAGCTATACCTTAGAGAAATTATTCACTCTTACGTGCAATATTTCAAAATTTACAAGAAATTGAAGGTGTCCGGGTTAATGTGAATACAGACCTTAGCGTAAATGATTCATTCGCGACTATGAACACGATGTGGTTGTGGCAAAATTAAGGTTATGTTTTCTCATTTTATAGACGAATCCCAAAGTTTTGTCTGAGCAACTGGCGACCTGTTCAATGAACAGGTTGAATATGCGGACGAGATGCCACTGGTACGAGGAGTTACTATTCAAAAGATTTGTAATTATGCTTAAATCATTTCTAGGTCTCCCTGGAGATCTACAAGTGCAACAAGCTATCTACTAGTTTTGTTTTTAAAGGCAAAACATATCCCTGCATGTCTTAAGCTCAAAACTGAAAGAAGCATTGAGTTGAAAGGATGATCTAAGTTCATCAAATTTAAGACTCTAGATCTACATGCGTAGCTAGCGAATCTTTGGTTTTTTTTTCAGTAAAAAACATGGTCTTAGAGATACAATGGTCTCAGCTGAAAAAAGTTATGATTGAGGTCATCAAAAATTCTATGGATTTTGTGATTTTAGGTCTAAGAATCTACATGTGTTATATTAAATCTTTTGGAAGTTTATGGATACGGTTCCAATTAATACGGTTTTCTGATCCATACTGAAACAAGTATTGATTCTAAAGAACGCATATGGATAATCAAGAACTCTCTGGAGTTTAGGTCTTCAGGGTACCTTGAATTCTCGTAGTTTTTCTTTTATCAACACAAAACATGTTCCCGGAGGTCCAACGATCTCAGCTGAAAGAGGTATTGTGTAAGAAAGGCCATCCAAAACTCCTTGGATTTTAGGTTTCGAAATCTACAAGCCAAACCATGAAACTTCTGATAGTTTATGCATACAGCTGAAATTAGTTTTGAGTCTGAAGGATGCTTTCGGTTATCCAAGAAACCAAGAGCGCAACAAACGATCCTCCGGATTCATTTTATTGTCCAAGCACTCCTTTAACTGAAAGAATTCAATTTTAAAAGAAAAATATTAAACATGTTCTTGGAGGTCCAAAGATCTAAGCAAAAGAAAGTATTAAGTTGGAAGGATAGTCTTGATCATCCAAAAGTCCTTAGATTTTAGGACTCGAGGTCTACATGCGACACCATGAAAATTTTGGTAGCTTATGGATAAGGTTTAAGTTCATGGAGGTTTGTAGAACCAAACTGATGGAAGTATTTATTGAGTTGTAAACAATGTTCCAAGTCATCCAAAAACTCACTAATTTGGGACTTCAGACGACCGTTCAATATGTTTTATGAAATGATGTTTTCCATTTCCTGGAGTTCTTGGATTGCTTTCTTCAGTTCATGGAGGTTAGTAGATCTAAACTCTCAAAAAATTTGAAGCTTCCGATCTAAATGACAGAACATGTTTCTGGGGTCCAAAGATCTAAACTGAAGAATATATTGAATAGAAAAGATCATTTGAGCATCCAAGAACTCCCTTACTTAAAAGAATTCAGATCTATCCGAACGTAGTAAGATATCCAGAAGCCTTTTTTTAAATATAAAACATGTTGGAAGGATGGTCCTGGCCATTTAAATTTTCTTGGATTTTTGGGCTCAAGATCTACGTGCGAAACCATGTACAAGAATTCCACAAGCTAAAAGAATTCAGGTCCACCAGCGCAGCGAGAGATGTTGGAAGGATAGTCTAGGTCATCCAAAACTCCTTGGATTTTATGTTTCAAGATACACATGCGAAACCATGAACATTTTGGAAGTTTATGGATACGATAATAGTTCACGGAGAATCGTAGATACAAACTGAAGGGAGTATTGATTTGAAACAATGTTGTAAGTCATCCAAAAAGTCACTAAACTTTGGGATTTTAGATCTACAAGCCTAACGAGCATTCGATATACTTTTTTGAATGCAAAACATGTTCTTGGAAAATCGTTGAGTTTATAGGACGACCTAGGTCATCAAAAACTCCTAGGATCTCAGGTATTCAAATTTACAAGCCGAAACCACTGATCTTTTGGTATTTTGTGCATGTTCTGCATGGAGGTTTTTAGATCTATGCTGAATTAAGAGCTGAGTTGTAAGAATGGTCTAAGTTTCGTAATATCTCAGTCACACATGGATATTCAGGTGAACAAATGCAACATACGTTCCAGTAGTTTTTTATGCATCATTTTTTTCCATAGTTATATGCTAAAGGCATAATTCTATGTTATTCAAGAACTTTCTGAAATAAAGGGGTTCATATATAAAAGCGTAAAAAAACGATCCTGTAGTTTTACTTCAAAACAAATCACTGATCTAAGCTGAAAGAAGTACTGAATTGAAAAGGTGATTTAAGTTATCCAAAACAATCCTGAAGTAAAGGTCTTGAGATCTAAAAGCGACACATTCCATCAATAAGTTTTTTTTTTTCTTCAGACAGAACATGTTCCTCTTGAACTAAAAATCTAACCGGATTTATGTCCTGAGTTGAAAGGATGTCATCCAAAACTCCTTGAATTCATGGATTTTCGGTCTTAAAATCCTCATACGGAACCATCAATCGTTTGGAAGTTAATGAACACGGTGAAAATGTATGGAGGTTTGTTTGGAGGCTAGAACAAGTATTGTAAAGTTGCCAAACATAAAGTGATGATTCTTCAAAAACGGATTGCGACAATGCTGAATAAGAAAATCCAAGAAGGAGTCCAGCCAGTCCGGAGTGTAGGAAGCCATCGTTCAGAAATTCAGTCTCGTTCAACCATTTTCGAGACGACTAAGAAATGCATGCCATGTTTCCATATGGAACCGAGAATCAAACTACTGGGAATCTACGAGTACCATAATTTCGCGTAAATCCTAGTCGTAAGATTCACCAGCCACAAATGTGACGACGATGATAACAAAGATAGATTTATCGATTTCCTTTCACCTCGAGAAATGGGACTTAATCCCATCGTGATCGACAAGTTTGGAACAGTGCATTTACTAACCGATCAGTTCCTCGCTATTTCCGAAGGGTGGGCATGTTGTTTTTCATTCGACAGATTCTCCTTTCCCGTTGCGTGCCTCTTCTTCTTGTACCAGTCGGTTTATTTTCGAGAACCATTCTCAACGAGCTGTCGCTCGACTTCCTTGCGACGTGCCCAGCCAACCATAGTCGACAGTTTTTTACGTTTTGGACGATGGGAAGTTGCAATTCGAAGTTCGTCCGCCTGCACACTCCTGTAGATAGTACGCAACATCAACTATCTCCCTGGTGACGTCATTGTAGACGGCCACCAATGAGTTTCAATACACGAATTCATCTGCCAGCTCGATTTCATCACCGTCGATTTTAACTCGGGACGACATCGTCTTGTCGTGATCATCTTCCTTACTTATTTAACTTACCAATCAGGTTAAGGACACAGAAGTTGTGTCATTCTACTCAGTCCATGGCTGTTCATCGCCAGCTTCGCAGATCCAACGGACTTTCTGAAGATCTCGTGTCCACTCGTGTCTATCCCCGTTCTTCGAATGATACCCTCCAATGCAGTGTTCAATAGCAAACACGACCATTTATCAAAGGGCTCGAGAGTTTCCCTGAGATTTGGACGACACACATCACTCGATCCATTGTTGGCATGATCTGCCATAGCTGGTCTCGATCGATTGTGTCGTAGTCTGATTTTAAATCGATGAAAAATGATGTGCGGGTACGTTCTATTGGCGACATTTCTGCAGCACATGCCAAATCGTTAACCGCGGGCACTCACGAACCCGCTCACGAACTTTTTTTTGCAATTAGTGACAGACGGCCTTCTCATAGATGGGACAAACGATACCATCCATCAAGCCTCGAGTCAATAATCTTCCTCCCACATTTTGTATATTATCCATTGCAGCGCCTGTGCCTTTCATGAAGAGTAAAATTGAAAGATTGTGGAAAGGTGGAATTGAGGTTAGTAAGTTCAATTCAGAACTTTAAGAATCGCTTTTTGAACCTTTGAAGAGTTCTGTGTAAACCCGGTTTTAGCCGATTTACAAAGCAAGCCATCTAAGACTAACTCCAATCGAGAGCGAAGTGTGAAAGAAATAGTCCACGAAGTCGACTAACAGTAGACACGCATCGAGTACCACCATGGACATTGGGGAGGATGGCGTTGAGTTAATGGCTGATGAACATAATGTCCAAGTAATCCGACTTTATATGTTTCCAATATTTCAATATAATGCTGATATATGGCTGAAAAGCCCTATGTTTTGGCAAAATTTATAGCTTGAGGTTATTTTGGAGTAACCACAGTAGACCGTTTACCAGTAGCCAAGATAACTCCACTGCCGCTACATGAACGCCACGAGCTCTGCCCTAAAATTGGAACCTGACGTCTGCTAATTTACTGACTAACACTGGTGCAACGTTCCATTAGGAACGCATCTGAGACACAATTTTCCGCCAAGACGCTCGGTTCAGGGCTGCGTATCTCCAGTTTCTCGAGTGTCCTACTCGCTGCACACCCATGCATCTTGTTCTTGCCAGATTCGAGGCAAACGCCATTTTTGCGAAACTGTTATTCGGCATTCTTGCATCATGTTCCGCCCATTGTACCCTTCAAGGTTTAGTGACTTTCTAGATAATGTGTTCGCCATAGAGTTGTGCTAGCTCGTTGAACATTCCTTTTTTCTATAAGCGATATTCACATACATGGTGTTCAATAACTTCGAATACAATTTCTCATGATTGTGGAGATATGCACCATGAATATTTTCTGTACAAGTATTAGTATCAGCAATTATTAGCCTGTGCGCGGTGTAGACTGTCCATCAGTTGTTGCGATGGATTGATATCGGAAAATCGTCGTGAGCTGTTTTTTGAACGGTGACCTATTCGGCGACATATTCAGACATCGAACATCTCTTGGGGTTAAGCGGAATTTTGTGTATACGACCATCAAGAGATACCAGGAGACCTCTTCGATCGCGAACCGTGTGAGATCCGATCGGTCACGTTCGGAAAAGACGCAGCGAACCATCAAGACCATTAGGGAGCGGATCCAGAGCAAAAATAACCTCTCAATTCGGAAACTGTTCACACCATTCTCCTTGGACCTTGGATATAAGGCTCACAAACATCGCAAGGTCCATGGCGTCTCGGAACCAACCACCAAAAGGTGATTGGATATAGCCAAGTAGATACTCTCTCCGCACGCTGGTCAGGACTTCATTTTTTCGGACGAGAAACTGTTTGTTGTTTGCTGAAGCAGCCTCACAATGCGCAAAATGATCGATTGTAGGCAGCAACGAGGGCAAGTATTCCAGAATCTTAAACCAATATTCCTCGATTTCAAGTACAGCGTCAGTGATGGTTGGGGGGGGGGGGGGGGGGGGGTCGGTTTAAAAGAGAGGAAAGCTTTCCTTTGTATTCATCGTGAAAAATAAGAAAATCCACGCGGCATTCTACAAAACGGAGGTTTACGAGAAGTTTGTTGCCTCAAGTCTACGACAACTCTACGGAGATGACCACTAAAGGGTGTCCACAGTTAAATTGCATCACTTTCAATAAGCTGTAACATTTCGCCCATTGGGTTGATTTCAACGAAATTTCGGGTGGAATAACCTCAGCGTGTATTGTTTACACTGCGTGAGTTTCATTGTGAAATGTGTCGTAGTTTCGAAAATGGAGTCGAAGGAACAACAAGTGCGCGAGAACATTTTGCACACGCACCTCGACAACCCACTTCTTTCGCACCGAGTTATCGGAAAGATGTTGAAAATTCACCAGCACACAGTGTCTCGTGTCATAAAACGTTTTGGGGAACATTCAACTGTCTATCGGAAGAAGGTGAGTGGTAGAAAAAGTGTTCCATACTGTGTGAAAGATCACAAGCGAGTGGTTGCTGCCTTTAAACGCGAACCCAACTGTTCCGTTCAGGATGTCGCGAAAAAGCTGCACATAACCAAAAGTTTCGTGCAGAAAGCCGAGAAACGAGCCGGGCTCCGTTTATTAAAAGTTCAGAAAGCTCCAAACCGCAATGAAAAACAGAATAGGACAGCTAAAACACGTGCGCGTAAGCTGTACACACAAATGTTGACGAAGCCACACTGCTGCATCATGAACACACGTAAAAGCGGACTTTAAACAAATTCCCGGCAACCAGTATGTGACTGCGAAAGACAAGTTCGATGTTCCAGAGTCTCTCAGAAAACAGCAAGTGTCCAATTTCCCCAAGAAATTCATGATTTGGCAGGGAAATTTTTCGTTCGGTAAACGGATCAAGCCTTTCGTGACAACTTCAACTGTAAATGGTCAAGTTTGCATGAATGAATGCCTCAAAAAACGACTGCTTCCGTTTCTCAAAACACACAACGTTTCTACAATTTTTTGGCCGGACCTAGCCTCTTGTCACAACTCCAAGGATGTTCTGGAGTGGTACAAGACGAATGGTGTCAATTTCGTGCCGAAGGATCTGAAACCCCCAAACTGTCCAGAGTTGCAGCCAATTGAAAAATATTGTACCTAAACCAAGATTATAAAGGGTGTCCACGATGAAATTGCCACACACAAAATTGATTCGCAAAATTCGAGTTTTCATCCGATTGCCATCAAATTTTCATGGATTGAGAAATAACTATTAAACTTCATTTTACCATTTTACTCGTATTTTATTTACAGTCCATACGCAAATGCCCGCACCTTGGCCTTAACCCCGGCCATAAGATTCTGCACAACCTGTGAATCAACCGTTTTTTGCATGTAAACCCATACTTTCTTCAGTTCCTCGACTGTCTTCACTACCTTAGGTCGTTTAAGAAGGTGCTGCTTCATAATCGCCCAGTACTTCTCGATGGAGGCGGAGCTCCGGAGTGTTGGGAGGGTTGAACATTTTCGGCACGAAATTGACCTTATTGTCCGCATACCACTTCAGCACGTCCTTGGAGTAGTGGCATGAGGCCAAATCCGGCCAGAAGATTGTTGGGACGTTGTGGGCCTTCAGGAGAGGAAGCAGCCGCTTCTGGAGGCACTCTTTTATGTACACCTGTCCGTTCATCGTGTCCTGGGTCACGAAAGGTGCACTCCGCTTCCCACACGTGCAGATGGCTTGCCAAACCAGGAATTTCTTCGCAAATTTGGACATCTTCTGAGTGCGGACATGCTCCGGAACTCTGAACTTATCCTTGGCCGTGAAAAACAGGTTTGAAGTCGGCCTTCACATATGTTTCGTCGTCCATGATGCAGCATTCAACTTTCGTCAGCATGTTGAGGTACAACTTCCTGGCACGGGTTTTGGCGGACTTGTTCTGCTTCTCGTCACGATTAGGGGCCTTTTGTACCTTGAACGCTCGAAGCCCAGCCTTAGTTTTTGGCCTTCTGGACAAAACTTCGGCTTAGGTGCAGCTTCTTAGCCACATCCCGAACGGAGGCGTTCGGATTTCGGTTGAAGGCCCCAACTACGCGGTTGTGATTTTTGGTGTTGTACGGAATACTTTTTCCTTCACTTCTGGGCTTCCGATCGGTGGTCAACCGTTCCTCGAACCGCTTAATCACTCGCGACACCGTGGAATTCGCGATTCCCAACGTTTTAGCGATGGAACGATGCGAGAGATCCTTGTTCTCGTGATGAATGCGCAAGATTTTATCACGCACGAGCTGTTCTTTCGACTCCATTTCCGCGAGTTTTGATCACAGGACTTTAAAACTTGCAGGATGTAAATAATGCACTATGAACTAAATCCACCCAAATTTTCATTAAATTCTACCCAACGGTAAAAAGTTAGAGCAATTTCATAGTGTGGCAATTTCATCGTGGACACCCTTTACATTGTTTTTTATTCCCTGAATATTTCATGACAATCGGTTGAGAGACTTGTTTTTGAGGACGAGTTTAAAGTGATGCAATTTAACTGTAGACACCCTTTATGTGTTCCAGCAGAACGGTGCACCAGCCCAGACAGCGAATGTGTTTCAAGCATGGTGTCATGACTATTGGACGGATTTCGTGGACAAATGTGGCCATTCCAGCTCTCAAGACTTCAATCCATTGTTATTTTTTGTTTGCTCCTACATGACGTCAAAGTTGAATGATGTCAAAATCGGCAACTTGGACCAGGTCAAGAAAATCATCTTAGTCATAATATTGGACGTAATCTCCACGAAGTCTGTGCGCTCCGCTAATGGCGCGTTCGAAGAACAATTGAAGCTGGTGAAGAAATTCAAGGGGGAGGGGGGCGGTCACAGGGGTTATTTCAAGAGATATGCTATAATTGTTCTCTATAAAAGTATTTTCGATAAAATATATGGTATTCTCATGTTTGGGCATGTTTTGAAAGTGTATTCAAACTTATTGAACACCGGGTACACCTCCAAAGATAGTTATTTACACGTCGTTTCAAAACTGCAGCTTGCAAATCCTCCTCGATCATAGTTCAGGTTATAAGATAAGTACTTATCAGCCACCTGCAGTCTTGTATTAGGTGCGCAACAAAGTTCTCGCTGTTTAGCAATAGATGGCGCCAGTAGTAAGTGCTGGTCAAATGTTGTACATCTCAAGCGTCATAAACCAAGCTCAGACATATGGTAAACAAACCGCTTTGCCAAATCAGTGATTTTGGTTTAGTGTTATATATTTTGGTTGTTTTAAGATGTCTGATTTCGTGCCAAATAATCGTCATTTGCGGGAAGTGTTGATTTTCTTCTTTCATTCGAAGAAAACGGCGGCTGAAGCACATGGAGAGCTCCAAAAAGTTTACGGTGATGCTGCTCTGAGTGAAACAACGTGTCGTGATTGGTTTCGTCGCTTCAAAAACGGTGATTTCAGTGTTGATGATCGTGCGCGTGAAGGAAGGCCAAAAAACTTCCAAGACTCTGAATTGGAGGCATTGCTCGATGAGGATCCGTGTCAAACGCAAGAAGAGCTTGGTTCAGGATTAGGAGTTTCCCGCCAAGCCGTTTCTAAGCGATTGCATGCGTTGGGAATGATTCAAAAGCAAGGAACTTGGGTTCCTTACGATTTGAAGCCAAGAGATGTTGAGCGTCGTTTTTTCGTCTGTGAACAACTGCTCCAGCGGCAAAAAAGGAAGAGTTTTCTACATCGCATTGTGACGGGTGACGAAAAATGGATTCATTACACTGCCCGGACTGCCCATGCATGCTTCAACATCGTCGCCTAGGCCGAATATTCACGCTGCGAAGGTTATGCTGTGTATTTGGTGGGACCAAGTTGGTGTTATTTATTATGAGCTGTTGAAACCAAACGAAACCATTACCGGGGAATGGTATCGAACTCAATTGATGCGATTGAGCCGAGCACTGCTCGAAAAACGGCCAAAATACGAGCACAGACACGAAAAAGTGATTCTTCAGCATGACAACGTTCGACCTCACGTTGCGAAACCCGTGAAAACCTACTTGGAAACGCTCAAATGGGAAGTCCTACCCCACCCGCCATATTCTCCTGATATTGCACCGTCCGATTATTACTTGTTCCGTTCGATGGCACATGGTCTCACTGGTCAGCAATTCCACTCATATGATGACATCTCAAAATGGCTTGATTCTTGGATAGCATCAAAAGACGAACAGTTCTATCGAAATGGTATTCACGTTCTACCAGAAAGATGGGAAAAAGTCGTAGCTAGTGATGGGCAACACTTTGAATAATTCGTTTGTAACCTTTGTTTTCAAAATAAAGTTCCTTTTTAACCAAAAAAAAAGCGAGAAATTAGTTGCGCACCTAATACAAAGTACACTTCGTAGCGGACGAAGTTCGCCAAACCTCAGGGTATTATGAAGTCCATGGCAAACATGACTTCTGGTAATAATACGTCTCCGAATTGCTCAGCTGCAGTTGTCACTCGACGTCACCTATTTCCGCCGATTATCACAGTTCGGACTATGAAGGGTCTATCCCTTAGTCTAATACTTAGTCTTCTTAGTTGATCTAACCTTTCTTCCTCACATTTCAATTAGGTGAACTGATCAGCAACCGCGCTTAGAACGTTCTTCCGACAATGTCCAAATTGTCAGCAAAACAGATGAACTGGCTGGATTTATTGAAATCAATACCCAAGTTAAAGTTCGCACGTCTAATAAAATCTTCTAGCGCAAAGTCGAGCGAAGACCCTTGCGTATTTCAAACGAGTCCGAAAACAACTTCCACCTGCTGTTTCGATTGGAGACCATAGTCGTTTCAGCTGTCATGTTGAGTTGCTGCGGGATGCTTTGACGCTATCTCAAGAATACTCAAGAGAGGTTTCGTTCTGCTCTTCATCATCTGTAACCCTTTGGGTAGCTGGACTTATGCAAGATTTACCTGTGTTCGATATGTTTTTGGTCCAGGCCTACGAAGATACAGCAGTTTTCTGTTCTTTTATCCCGGTTACTGAAATTGACTTATTCATTATTGGAATTGGTTTCAAAATGAGTTTTTATTCAAAACCGAGTGGACTTTTGAGTAACACTGTTTTTACGAACGGTTTTCAATTGTATTTCTTTCACATATGAGCCTGTAGTTGGTTTTTAACTAAGTGTTTTAGATGCGTTATCTCAACTTTAATTTCTAAGCTTTGGATGTCTTTACCACAATTGCATTTCCGTTGTGTGCGAACTATTTAATTTCCGTTGATTTCTAATAATAAATCTCACAATCACATTAGTTTTTATTCATACAGTGGTCGTCTAATTTACAAAAGCATAATCGTAAGATACTTATTGAAAGGAAGCATGTTCTTGAACTTGCCTCCTCCAACTTAGCAAGAGCGTCTTCCTACTCACACACTTTGCATCTAAAAATTGCGGTTATTCACTTCATTTCTCATAGTCATTTATAATTCACCGCATTATTAAAAAACGAACTATTTTTTTAGCATCAATTAGAGTAAAAGCTAGTTTCTGTGATTACTACAAAGTCTTCAGCCCTGCAGCAAAGCAAAGAAAAATGACCTATTTGTTTCATCATGATCATCATAATCATTGCCGTCTGCACGAAACCTGACTCTAATTAGCATTCACCCAAGTCGAAAGTAAAAATTTGTAGACCAACGAAAACAAGCGAAATTTCCACAAAGCATGATAACGAAACGTTAAAGACAACATCTTGTGTCTCTCTCCCTCTGTCTCTCCCACACTAATTATTCCCCATCAAAGAAGGTAATATACTCGGAGCGACTGGATTCCATCAAAAAAGAAAAGCCCCAGTCAGGACATATATGAAACCATACATCAGCCATTTCTCTATATCATTATCATTATCATCATCAGCATGAAAAACAAAATGATCCAAAGCCTCATCAGGCAAAAAATAAAATTAATGAAAATGAAAACAAAACACCTACCTACAAATCATCCCCACTACGGTAAGAGCCATTCCTCGTCGAATAGGGCAACGATTTTCGATGAACCGAAAGCTTTCGTACGAATTTCACCGTAAATGTAGACTACTATACACTACACCTACGAATAATTCCGTCACCATTTTCCAAGCAATAAGACATTATTTTTTTCAACCCAGCGTGGAACTCGAAGCAAAGTGGCGAACCGCGAAGGTTGAAAAACCCCGCCGTAATTTTCCGGTGCGTAAGAGCGATGACTGTTGGGAAATAAAAATAAGATGATGATGATGAAGAGACACACGGGAAAATCTCAGTTTGCAAAATTAAAGCCGATCATAATTTTTTGATAGCGTTTCACTTTTCCTTTTTTTTTTTAATTTGTTGCTTTCTTCGACAACACACTGATGGTGACGATATCGGCGGCGGCGGCGGCGTCGTCGTCGGCGGCGGTTGATAAGCGTTTCGGTAGAGTGATACTTTCACGTGTGGTGAGCGATATCAATTTGGCTGGCCGGGTTTCAACGATGCGTGGGGTGCGGGGAAGGTTGAGGTTTTTTTTTGCTTTGATATAAACGAAATGTCTTGCAGTGGTGAGGGAGTCTGAGTCAGGTGGATCGAAATCACATGAATCGGAGTATTTTGTGGGGGGTTTGGTTTTTGTGTTGAGGTTTTCCATAGTAGGAGGATGGAATCCGATGGGATCTGACGGGGCAAAATATTCAAGCAGTTAACATTACCATTTGTGTGGAAAATGGGAAGAGAAGCAAACCAACCTGAAACGAGAGGAAAGGGGTTTAATTAGTATTTTGGTGAATAGACAGAAATCTTAAGGGGGGAATATAAAGTGTACACACTTAGAAATTATGAATTTTACACGAGACGTAATTCATGTTTGTAAAAGTCGGGGAACGTAAAGATAGATTTCGTGTAAAATCCTGAAATACTGTCTCCTGAAACCGACACATACGCAATTCGACGAAAGATGTGTTTGATTGAATTTATTTTCTCATCTCCATCAACTCATTCTTATGTGCTAAGGGATGCTTGCATGTGTCGGTCTCAGGAGACAGAAATTTACATGATATTTAGGTGGTGTATAATTTGTTTATTGATGATCAGTTAGTAGGAACAAGGATCATAACATAGTTTTGTTTTTTTGCATATAATGGATTAGATTTAAAATTGTTCTTGAGAAGCATAGCCAGTCGAGTTTTGTTTTTGCACCTGCATGTGCAGAACAACTTTAAAAAATGACGTTCGTATAATCTTTATTATTGGTTTAAAGTTTCACCAAAAAAAAAGAGTTTAGCTAAAAAAAACTGTAAGAACGCATAGGAAAAATTGTCATAATAGACTCTTCCTTTGTATGGAAAAGTGGCTTGAAGAAATATCTGACTAATGGTGTCAAAATGACACCATTAAGGAATCAAGACTGTCGATTTTTTTTTTTTTTAAATTTTTAAAAAAAAAAAAAATTGGGGGGGTTGGGTGCCTGGTGGTTACCTTTTTGGGTGGTTAAAAAAAATGTGGAGTTCTTTAAAAAAAAAATTTTCAAAAATAAGAATTTTTTGGGTTTTTTTTTTGGCGGGGGTAAAGAAGATAATTTTTTGTTGTTTTTTTTTTTTTTTTTTTTTTTGTGGAAAAAAATAAATATTAAATAGTGGTGGTGGTGGTGGTGACCAGCAACAACCATCATTATTAGTTCGTTGTGTTATATATACTCTCTTTTGTAGCTGTGTAGTATTGTTGTTGTTTTTTTTTTTGAAGCTTTTTTTAGGTTTACTGGCTGGACTCTGAATAGAGTAGAAACCTCTACACCAGGCCTTTGATGATATCGTTGCGTAGATCCTTTCGAATCATTTTGCCAGCCGTACACGGAACATGTCGTCCAAGAAGACGCTGTTGCAAATGACTCGGAAGGAGCCACGTTTGAGCATTTTGAGTCCTTTCGTTTGATTTTTTTTTTTCCATTGTCTATTTGTTATTTTGATAGTCAGTGTCACGCTTACAGCTTAAATAATTTGTTTCGATATTCCTTGTCTTTTGTAGTCTAGTCCGTTGGTGTGTCATTTATTCGTTTTGAGATTTTTCCGAAGCAGTTTTCTCGAACCAAAAATAAGAAGCCATAGTACTGTTCCTTGTGTGTTAGACTGATATAACTTAATTCCTTTTGAAGCATTTCACCAGCCGTGCAAGGATCATGTCGTCCATAGAGACGCTGTTGACACTGCCTCAAAAGGTGTTACATTTCCCAAGATTGCTTCTCCTTTCTTGTTCATCTCCATTATGTTCATGTCCACTGTTTTGTCTGGTGTCATATCGTCTTACCTCTTCTGGTTCATTTATGTTTGTCTTATTATTTTCGTGTGTTCTACATCATTCAATTTTGTTCTTCCTATCCTTTCATTGTGTCTGTTATATTTGTATGAAACCAACTCCTAGTCTTTTAATGTCATATAAGTTCACCCATCGCATAATATAGTGCGTGGTGAGTCTCAATTATTTGTATTATTTTGCAATTTAGAAAATTTAGTTATAAAGTTCTTACCTTGATGATGTGCAAGTGTGTTGTTAGTTTATACTCACTTATAACCTATGTTATTTCTTACAAGTTTCCGTTCTTTTGCGATCGTTTTTTAAATTTCCTCGATGGGATGTAATGTCCACTTCAGGTATGGTACCGCTCGCGATCATGGCATGTGGAAGAGATCAGGAAGAGAGAAAGCATTAAAACCGGCAACATGCCATGCGCATGTGAGATTTTCATGGTGATATTCTCACAACGGCCGTTCAGAATGGTTCAACGGATGCGTATGAGAGATCATTTCCGATTAATTTCCACTTGTTTACTCAACTCCCTCACGTTTAGATATAGAAGACAAGAAACATCCCATGGCGTGCTACATTCTGGAACATCAGGGCAATGATCCCCCATCGCATCTTCAAGTGATCATTACAAGCTGTCCATTTGGTTCAGGCACTTTTGAACGTTGATGTGGCAGCCCACTCACACATGAAATCTGCCGCGACCGACTCGACAGAACGCGCCCATACCCCTTTCTGAACCGAAGGGCAGGGGATTTTGAAAGGTCTTTGTATTTTTTTTGGGGGAAAAAATGGGGGGGGGATTGGGGGGGGGTTGGGGGGAATGAACGGAGGGGGGGGGGAGGGGTGGGAATGAAATGGGAAATTCTTGATTTCTAAGATGATGGTGTGGGAATGATGGGGGGGGGGGGGGGGGAGGAAAAGGAAAGGGGGAAAAATGGGGAGGGGGAAAAAAAAATGATATATTTTTTTTGTTTGGTTTTGTTTTTTTTTTGGTTTTGGGGTTTGGGGGGGGGTCGGCACGAAATTGACCTTCTTAGCCTTGTACCACTTGAAAACCTCTTTCGAGTAATGGCACAAGGCTAAAGAAGAGGAAGTAGACGCTTTTGGAGGCATTCCTTAATGTACACCTGCCCATTGACCGTTCTAGTTGTCACGAATGGGGTGCTCCGCTTTCCACATGAGCAAATTGCTTGCCAAATCATATATTTTTTGGAAAACTTTGACATCTTCTGCTTTCTAACGTCCTCAAGAACATCGAATTATGATGCGCAGTGAAAACCTGGAGCACCGGAAGCTGCCAGAAGGCTGCTTTTACAAACGTCTCATCATTCATAACGAGGCAATGTGGTTTCGTCAACATCTGGGTGTAGAGCTTCCGTGCACGTGTTGTACCTACCGTATTCTGCCGTTCATCGCGATTAGGCGCCTTTTGGACTTTGTACGTGTGTAGTCCTTCACGTTTTTTCGCATCTTGCACGAATGTTTTGGTTAGATTCAGTTTCTTGGCTACATCTCGAACTGAACTGTTGGGATTCCTCTTGAAAGCTTGAACTACCCGCTTGAGATCCTTAACACCATACAGAAATCCATTTTTGCCGCTTTTTTCTTTCCGATCGATGGTCAAACGTTCGTGGTACCGATTTAAAACACAAGACACCGTAGAATGAACCATTCCCACAACCTGCCCATGGCACGATGAGAAAGATCCGGATTTTCGAGGTACGTGCGCAAAATTTCTTTGCGCCGCTGCTGTTCTTCCGATTCCATCTCCGCAACTATTGCACATCTGCTAGTGAAATAAATACACATTGAACTAATTCCACCCAAAATTTCAATAGAAAATACCCAACGGGTAAAAAGTTACAGCCATTTAAAAGTGCTGCAATTTGATTGCGATTTGATTCCGTGCAACCTCTATTAGTTCGGATTTGGCTCAGTAGGTGGCGCTCACTGGTAATCCGACCAAAAGGAAACAACAAAAATTTTTCAAGTTTTGTTTTTCATTTACGCTGTTATAAAAATAACAGAGGTTGTTAGAATTTAGATCGCGGATGTAGTTGAAACAACAGAAATTGTAACAAAAAATCCACAAGAGGTAACATAACTATAGCAAAATATGATAAAGATATAACATAAAGAAAACAAACATTGTTACAGTTTTGTTACCATATAACATAGTCATATCAGCTAGTGTTAGAATTAATTTATTACTTTACGCAGATTGTTCCTCCCAGAGCATTATATCTTATTTTGTTATAAGTATGTTATACAATTATCCAGATCAAAACGTCTTTAACAAATTTATATTATAATCAGTTAGTTGCAACAAGGTTTGTTATAATTTTGTTATTTTAATGTTATTCCCTTCTGGTCGGGATGCAAAATGTTTGTATTAAAGGGTTCAAACATTGAATGTCACGAGATCCTGGCTATAAGGAAAGTTACTGTCTTCAGCAAAGTTGCTCAGTAAGTCAAGGCCTTTCAGTTGGCGAATAGTAGTCCAGCACTGGCTCACTCTGCGCCGCTATTGTACCTATGAATATGTATCTCGAGATCCTGGCCAACTAGAAAGATGCCGTCTTGGAAAAAGTTGTTCAGGTGGCCATCTAGAGGCCATTAGTCGACGTCAAGACGCCATTTTGGAATACACGATGGTGGCTTCCGGTTTTAGACCATTGATATCCATATTGCAGGGTATTTGACAGTATTTCCCAGTTTTCCAGTTTTCCCAGTTCCCAGCCGCCATTTAAGATTGCAAAATGGTGTCAAATATCGATTTACAGTCTTTGTACGCCGTTCTTGATCCAAAAGTATCTATATTGCAGGATTTTTGGCAGTATTTCCCACTCTTTACGGAGCTGAGGCTGTCATTTTGGATTCCTAAATGGAGTCGATCATCGATTTCCGGCATCAAGACGTCGTCTGCGTTTGAAAAAAAGCCATATTAGAGGGTATTTGACAATATTTCCCATAGCCCAAGTTCGACACACCGTCACGTAAGGTTGGTATAGTGCACGCCTCCGAAGTAAACAAGGAGTAAGAATTATTGAAATAACAAAAAGTTGCAAAAAGTTTTTGAAAAAACGGCTATAAAATAAAGTGTTCAATTAACATGCGAGGAGTACTACAAGGGGTCCCATAAAGTGGGACTACAGTGGGGCACACACATTTGTGAACTTCTGCACTCTTTTTTACCTTTTCGATCATTTGGGGTAGGTAACGGGTGACCGTTACCAACTGATTGCACCAAACGCAAAACAAAATGGCAGTCGCTATTAGCGGCAACACCGGAGGATCAGTCAGACGTAGATTACCACGAATCCCACGAACAAATTCGGCGAACTAACATTCCTCCAATTAACCGGGAAGAATGGTGCCCCACTCCCGATAAATCCTTTTATCATCGGGAAGTCTCTCGAGGCTTATGTCGGCGGACAAATCGAGAGAGCTTAATCCGAAGCACAAGGGACGGAATACACCCTGACGATTCAGGATCCAGCCCAACTCGCTAAGCTGCCTAAACTAACCAAGCTCATCGACGGAACCCGAATTGGAACGTTTACAGATGCGTCATTTCCTGCTACGATATGATTCGTATGGAGGAAAAGGACATTCTGCAGGAAATAATAGGGCGAGGTACTTCGACAGGTCCTGGTATGATAGGGTATCTTGAGCTTCCTCCCACTGTACGTGAAAACAACCCTGCTTGAGGTATTCAACCAAATCTGGCATAGTGGTCAGTTTCCCACCGTGCACCCATTCCCATTCCAAAACCAAACAGTCACGATTCAGTGACGCCTTCCGACCAATCTCGCTCACCAGTTGTATGGCGAAGCTTTTCGAACGGATCATCAACCGTCACCGAACTTGAATCAAGTGGACGGCTTGACTAACGCCAACAAGCTTTTCGTGCTGGGTATGGTATTGAAACTTATTTTGCGGAGCTGTAAAGATCACTACCAACCGTAGACGAACACGGCATGATTGCTTCCTTGGATCTGACGAAGGCATACGATACGACCTGGCGACATGGTATACTGCGCACTCTGAAGTCATGGCAGATACGTGGGAGAATGCCAAACAAGCTGCAAAGCTTCCTTTCGAATTGAACGTCCCAAGTGTCCGTAGGAGTACCATAGTATTCCGTGCTACCCGTAACGCTGTTTCTCGTTGCAATGCAACCTATCTTCCGAGTAGTAGTACTACTACTAGCTACTTTCATCTCGCTTTCACAGATCGACGGTCATCTATACAGACGTCTCCAAGTGTGAAGAATAGGTAGGAGCGGCGTTCCATACCAATGGATTAGAAGGAACGTACAGCCTCTCGAAAAATTGTGTGTATATTGCAGAGGCGATTGTTCTGTAGATGGCTGTTTTGATTCCATACATGAACAAATAAATTGTAAACATGACTGATTCTGCGAGCTGTCTGTTAGCCTTGGAAGCAGGAACATGAAAACACCCGTGAGTACAAGATATTGAAAAAACAGTGCAAAACAAACTTGTAAGATTACGTTGGATTCCTGGACACGCCGGAATCAATGAAAACGTCCCAGCCTGAACACGAGTGAGGATTGGCCATACGCGGCTTACCCATACTCTCCTGCCGCAGAAAGAACCTCTGCCCATTTGCGAATGCTGCGGAACGGTACTGGATGTGAAACACATAATTCTACAATGCAGAAAATACAAAAATGAAAGACAAGAGAACGACATCAGCGCGAAAAGCTTACGAGACGCCCTGAACAATGCAGAAGAGTAAGAGACGAACCAGCCAACGGCTGAAAGTCTCTTTAATAAAGACTTATCAATCAATCAATCAATCAATGCAGAAGATAAAGTAACGAAATTATTGAAATGTTTACACCAATCAAGCTTTAAACAAAAGTGAAAAATCTAAGACAGGATGGTAACAGAAGAAAACCAAGTGAAGAAGTTGAGAAGTGAATGAACGGATGCAACCAATGACTAAGAAAGATAAGAGACGCTGGAAAAGTGAAGACAAGTGAGAAGAAAAGTAGAATGAGGATATATAAAAGTGAGTAGATGCAGAAAAGTGGATCAAACATAAAAACAGTAATTTGCGAAGAGAAAAAGATAGAGTACAGATAACATGTAATAGGAGAGGAAGGAGAAAAATACCAGAAAAAGCAACTTAAACGCCTAAGAAGGCAAAAATTGACGGTTAAAGGAAAGTAAAATGTTACTAAACGAAACAAAAGTTGATGGAAAGAGAGAATAGAAAAATAACCAAAAAAAGTAAACAATTAAGAAGCGTAAACAGATAAACAAGAGAAGAAATCGGAGAGAAGAAAAACAGAAGAAGGCAAGTTAGGGTAGAGAGGACAGGAATCTGGAAAACTGGTGAAAAGAAGAAGCGAAAGGAGAAACCGGGATATTATTGGAGAAGATGGGTGGAAGTAAATCAAACATTTCGATAAAGAAAATTGGAATCCGTAAAAATAAGTACCTCAGATGGCTCCACCACCCAGTGCAACCATTCTGCTGGTTGTTAAAATAATAATTTGATTATTATGCAATATTTTATGACACAAATCACCGTTCTGGTGTAAAGTTTCACTAATGCAAAAATAAATAAGAGGATTTGCCATTTTTTCCGAAATCAGTAGCCGCCATTCTATACTCCAAAATGGCGTTGGACATCATTTTCCAGCCAGTATTTGGCAGTATTTCTCAATTGTTCTGGAACAGAAGCCGTCATCTGGGATTGCAAAACGGCCTCGAACATCGATTTCAGCCTTAATTGGTGTAAAAAAATTATGGGGGTTTTTTTTTATTTTTTGTTCCGCCTTTATACGCCGTCACGATCCAAAAATATCCATTTTGACTGCAATTCCCAGTTTTTCTAATACCCGAAGACACCATCTTGGATTCCAAAATGACGTCAGACATCGACTTACGGTCTCCAGGTGGCCACCTGTACAAACTTTGTCGAAGGCGGCATCTTCCTAGATGGCCAGGATCGCGAGATACAGCTTGTACAACATATTCATATGTACAATAGCGCCACGTAGTGGGCTTATTCTGGACTACTATTCGCAAACCGAAAGGACTTGACCTATTGAACAACTTTGCTGAAGACAGTAACTTTCGACATGGTCAGGATCTAGGGATATTCCATGGTGGAACAAATTAATACAAACATTTCACAAACCAGCTAGCACCACCTACTGAGCCAATCCCTAATTATTTAGACCACATCGAGATAGCTCTTGACCTTCCCAATAAGTATCCCCAAGACATCATGCACCTTTAAGATGAAAATCAAAAGAATATTACACCTCCAAATTATATTAATGTCATCAGTTACGTGCGCCTCCATCCCGATGGGTGAAATTGCTGTAGCCAGGTGCCACCACCCACTTAAGACAGTGGTGCCACTTCGAAAAGTGTGAAATCATTCTTCAAAATCAAGCAGCACTTCAAAATTGAAAAACTTTCTTTTCTTATTTTAAACTCAAATTAAGTACGGTTTGTTTCAAGTACTTTGTGGAGGACTGCCACGTGTTTTCAAGGTACCTTCGATCGTCAAGCTGAACGAGTTTTGAAAAATCTGAAAATTTTCAGGGATGGCTTTTGGAAATTTTCCAGCCATAATTTACCATGCAAATTTGTTAATTCGATTTTTTTTCAAATCGACACAGCCTTTTAGGACAGTTGCGTGTTGTCAGCATGTTCAACCTGTGCATTGAACAGATAAAATTTTTAATTAAATGGTACAACCATTACTAAGCCCTCCGATTCCCTTGAAAGGTAAGCTATCGTTTTTATTAAATTTCAGTTCTAAATTCTCCTCAATGTGGGATTATCCAACCAGACTTATCATTTTCTATTTGGTTACGTTCCTTTAGGAAAGCTAATACACAGTTTTCATTTAGCCACAGCATCAGAGAAAGATTCTTCTTAAAGGCTCACGATGCTCTCTTGTTATTTCATCAGATCAAACTAGTGGAAGGTGAAACTCGTGTGCGTTTTGCTTGTGGTCGATTGATTTAAACTCTATGCGAGAGGAAATTAAAAACAATGACAAGAAATAGTAGGAACATATTTCCTTTATTTGGAAATGGTCTCACCAAGTTTTGCAATTTGATGAATTTTTAATACATGTTAAAATTTTATCGAATAGCAAAACTTGGTGAGACCAGTCCAATTAAAGAAAAAAATGGTTCGACTATTTTTTGCCATTGTTTGCCAACCATTTACGGAAGTTTTTTCACGAGCCAGTTCCCCGGATACAGTTGATGAGTCGGAACTTGCCATTAATAACACATGGGATAGAAAGATTAGGTCGCGTATAAAAAAAATTGTTGTCAACATTATTCAAATTCAATGATCTCCAATCCGTCCAATTGTAGCTCCATTTTATAAGAACACGCTACTTTTCTCACCACCAATCAATTTCGTTTTTAATCGCCATAACCGAAATGACGCAAAGTATCCCAGATCCATTATTAATACCTTCCGCAAACCACACGATCTACCGCCCCCTCCACAGCTACAGTGTGACGCATGACTGTCAGTCGATCCTGCCTCATTTTTATCCCATCTCCACTGTTTATTTTCCTGCGCTTTATTGGTTCGATCCCACATCGCGCACACCATCATACGTATTTGGGAGCCAATTGTTTGCAATTTAAATTGCCCGTACTCCGGAGCGGCATCCGGCAATGGCTGGCAATCTCAAGCGCGCTTCGCTTGATTGACATTGAGTGCTGCTGTTGCTGCAGTGGTGGCCACCTCCTGCTCGCGTTTAAATTGATTATCAATTATTAAGCTTTAATTTGTTTTAAATCGATGGACTCTCGTGAATTGTGTTTGTATGTGTGTATGTATGTATGTTTTTTTTTTTCATTTCACATACGGGCTCCAGCCATCATCGAGGCGGGATGCGCTGGCAGCATTTCGTTTTGCATATGGCTCATGGAAATTGGTCAATGTTTATTTTTCTGCCGACATGTTTAACAGGGGTTTCCTTCTTTTTTTGGCGATTCCGCAATTTCCATTTTGGTGACTAAATAAATTTAATTCCAGCGGTTGTCCGAATGCCGTATTGGATTTTTGTTTTACCGATGTTTGGATGATAGCTGAGGTAAATGATAGAATTAGTGCTGCAGAGAATTTCCAGGCGCTTGACAATAGATTTTTTTTACTGATAATTTTAAGAGTATCACATGTACATCCCCTCTCAATATGCGGATGTTTTAAGCAAACGGAACAATATTTAATTGGATTGATTCGCCATTTCGCGTGAAACAGCTTTAAACCCAAACGGTTCTTTCCATCAACTGGCCTGGAATTTTTCAGCTGGGAGTAAATATTTACGTTTCTTGTACAAATTGTTTGCGTTTCTAATCGGCTTGAATCAATAGAGCCACTAATTTGAATTGCTGTGGCACTGAAAAACCACCGAACCGGTTTGCTTACTGAAAGCGCTCAACCAGCTCGCTGGAAGGTGTGAATACGTTGAAGTCGAACTTAATTATTCAACAGCAATTATTTTCCAGGAATCCATCCTTCCTTCGAAAGGACACAACTTTGGCCTAATTAATGACCATGCGATTCGGAGCGCAACAAAAGCGACATTTTTTCTGCTTAGTAAATCTTCACAGGAACGGTTCATGGCCATTCGTGTGGGTCCTTTGTGTCGCATCTTGGCTCCCATCATCGCCACACAATTGCACTGTGCCATTTCCGTGTCATGCATGTATGCATGCTTGTACATTGTTATCTAGCCGCACGAACATCAGTATCATCATCATCATCATCGTCATTGCTACTGAGAACAGTCGAGTTTGTTTGCCAACATAAGTTCCCCTTTCCATTTGTTGTTCGCTAACGCTGTACAGCCGACACTTGTCTTAATGTTGTCCAAATAAATATGCATGCTGATGGTGTCTTTGTCGCCATCTAGAACATATGTAGTGCACAGAGATGAAAATCTTCATTGGGGTCGCATTCGTTCAGGCTCAACTTTGCTTGAGTTTTGGAATATCGTATGATTGCAGATTTCAGTTCACGATAGGAATTGGGATTACTTTAATGAGTAATGCAATGTTTTCAAGTGATTTATAGCTCATAAAGAGGCGTGAGAAGCGTCAATAGACCGCGTTTTCAAAGAAAGCTATGACTACCGCTTTTAGAACCTTCGGACGATTGGAGGGACATATTCAACATACTCGGACTTATTGCTCTGAATTCAGATACACAAATAATATGCGAGGTATGTTTGGTAATAGCTCATAACTATTTGAAGACAACAGGGGTGTTATCTGGATTTCTGAATACAGATCGATGCGTTGAAGTGAAACCATGGTTGAATTGGGTGAGTTCGTTTCAGATTAAAAGTACTGATTTTCTTACTACGAGTCTAGCGTGGATTCATTGGTAGTATCGTCAATATTGCCAATTCGTGACCTTCGAATCTGAAGAAATCTTGAGCAAAACGGAAGCAGCAGAGTGGCGAGGACACTGATAGGATGAAGCTACAAAATGGAGTGAGGGTCCCAATAATTATGTTATGGCACCTCGTCCATATGTGTATCTGGTACACGGCACAACCCAATACTACACCAAAAGGAAAAAGATCAGACTTTTCCGCCACTTTGCGAAAAACAACTGACATTAGGCAACGTTGCATATGAGCCGTAACAAAACAAAATCTTTAGGGGTGACTGTTTTCATCAGTTGTTATGAAATAGGACTAAAATTCTTATATCTTCCAAATTATTTCACAATCAATGATGCGAACTTAAACTCTATCTATCGGGCTAATGATTCAATGATAAAATCATGATTGACTACCAATTAATTACTCTGATTTTGAAGATTTCAAATTCATCATCTAGAAAACAATCAGTTTCCTTCCTACTGAAGAAGTTTGCTTAAATTTTGAAGCGAATGTTTTAATCAGCTCCTTCTCACATCTGAGCTGGTTGCCAGAATGGGATGTTGAATATTGAGTTGAGTGATTTGAAATCACTACTAATTTTACGTTTCTTCCTGTAATTTGAGGTTCATCTACGCTTTCAGTTATATTGTCGATCATCTGGAACTATCATATGCAATGGAAAAAAAATTGATTCGGAGCTGTGCAACAGTACTCAACGATAAATAATGCTTCACTAACGTCTTGGTTCAAGTACTACTTTACCCATGCCCTTTCGCTCAATTTTCAATACTTCTATTCTATTTCCAAACCTACCGTACACTGACGGAACTTTCAACACTTTCTCTTCATATCTTTCATTCTAGCAAACATGACTGTCTACTCTTGGTGCCTCATGGCGATGAGTGAAACATCTCCTTCTACATCAATCCTTCACTGTTGAACGGCAAGTATGGCATCACTGTTGCATTTAAAGGTCACCTTTTTCCTCTCCTCTTTGTTAACTATGGCTATAGTGCACCGGTCATAGGCGTAGCTTATGATGGGTTGGTGGGCAATTTTTTATTTTAATTTCATAATTGTAATGTTTGTTTCAATTTTTCATAATTTTTTTCCATGTTTGTCAGATTGCACCTTTGCCTCAATGAAAAAGCCAAATTACGCGAAGTTACCTCGGGTTTGTGACAAGCAAAAGAGCGCAAAAATTGGACATCCATGAGAAATCTTTTTAAATAGTAAAGATTAGTAAATAGCAAATTGTATTACAATATTCTCCCTTTAATCAAGAACCCAACCATTCTAGCTTAACGTATCTAAAAAATTACATCTCTCAACCTGTAATGTAAGCTGTTAGACAAGCATTGATTGCTTTCCCCCCCACTAGCTAAAAATTGAAAAAGCTATGCTCAGTTAAATTTTCAGTTCTTTGGAATAAAAAAACTGAATATTTAAACCAATGTCATAGCTTTCGGAAGCCAAATAATACTAGATTAAGAAACATAATTCATAGTTAGAAATTGTATCAATGAATAATGTTTATTTGAACTATTCATAATATGGGCCAAACCGATCAATGTTACCCCGTCTCACGGTACTGTAAAGGGTGATACGGTCAACATTTGGTCAAGGGAAAACGCGTGTAAATCGGTGAAATCGTTTATTTAAAAAATCAAATTAAATTTCTTTTTCAAGTTCAATTAGTATAAAATTCAGAAAAAATATTCAGTTAGGCTTCCGCTTTTCCAAATCCGAATTGCCGGGCCTTACGCTTGACCCCTGCCATCAGATTTTGTACAGCCACCTTGTCCACCTTCTTCGCCGCAGAAAGCCAGTTTGCCTTGAACTGCTTGTCCTTAGCAGTTTTTTTGGTCTTCTTTAGGTTCCGCTTGACAATAGCCCAGTATTTCTCAATTGGGCGGAGCTCTGGCGTGTTGGGAGGGTTCTTGTCCTTGGGAACCACCTGCACGTTGTTGGCGGCGTACCACTCCATGGCCTTTTTACCGTAATGGCAAGATGCCAAATCCGGCCAAAACAGTACGGAACAACCGTGTTTCTTCAGGAAAGGCAGCAGACGTTTATTCAAACACTCTTTCACGTAAATTTCTTGGTTGACAGTCCCGGAAGCTATGAAAATGCTGCTTTTCAAGCCACAGGTATAGATGGCTTGCCAAACCAGATATTTCTTTGCGAACTTTGACAGTTTCGTGTGCTTGAAAATATCTGCTACCTTTCCCCTTCCTTTTGTCGTATAAACCTCCTGTCCCGGAAGCTGCTTGTAGTCGGCTTTGACGTAGGTTTCGTCGTCCATTACCACGCAGTCAAACTTCGTCAGCATCGTCGTGTACAGCCTCCGGGATCGCGCTTTGGCCGTCGTATTTTGTTTATCATCGCGATTTAGAGTCACTACCTTCTTGTAAGTCGATAGTCCGGCTCGTTTTTTGGCTCGATGCACGGTTGTAGACGATACACCCAGCTTATTTGCGGCATCTCGGAGAGATAGGTTAGGGTTCCGCTTGAAACTACCGGCAACTCTCTTTGTCGTCTCAGCGGCTTCCGGTTTTCGATTTCCCCCCGATCCAGACTTCCTGGCTGTCGACAAACGTTCCCCAAACACTTTAATTACATTTGTAACGGTTGATTTGGCAACTTTTAGCGATTTTGCCAACTTTGCGTGCTAGTAGCTCGGATTTTCGCGATGCGCGAGCAAAATTTTGATACGCTGCTCTTCTTGCTTGGCCGGCATTTTGACAACTGAAGAGTGAATTCCAAAATCAAAATAGGAGCAACATTCTACACACACACACATCTTCAAAATGAGGGGTGTTCAGGTTTTTTAAATGCAAAATTGAAAGAAATACGTCAAGTTGATATTGACCAAATTTTGACCGTATCGCTCTTTAGTTTCGTATTATTGAGAAAATATGTTTATCATATATTACAGTTTCTTATTCAGTATTTTAAAATATTGTTTACGTACCCAAGAGATTTTAATGCAGTACATGCTACGATATTATCCGGGCGAGACGAGACGACTTGTAGCCGATTTTCAGACCAGTCATTTGATAAGCCTGTAAGCGTGTTCTTACACAAGCAAGACAGAAAGTTAATCAGAGCGAGAAGCTACAGTTGTCTTATCCTATTCAAAGATGATCCGTTTCTATGAGCACGAGCAAGATAATGAGCATGATTGGCCGCCCGAGGTTGCTACTCCGTTACTGCCTGATCAGCTGTTATTACACATAGAACCAACAGATGATGGGGACCTGTAACGCAGGTAGATAACCTTTTCGTGGTGCGTTACGGGGTATCAGATCTACCAACGAACCGACAATACTCGGATCGACCAGCCGAGGATGAACTTGGAATGAGGAAAACATGGTTAGACTTAATTTATGTGGAAAAATCAAATGATGGGACTACTTACATTTTTTTCCTTCTGTAGAGCCAAAACATAACTGCATCCATTGATTAGAATTATTGTTGCATGACCAATAATTGATTTGGTGCAAGTTAAATATCTTGTCACAATTAAGGTTTGATGGACATTGGTTGACAGAGCCCCTGGCCCCGGTTAGGCTCGACTCGTTTTATAAAGTCTAATACCCTACCAGGATCGCTTTGCCAAATTTCTAGGGGCTCTAGTAACCCTTTTCCAAATATTTACATCCTTTGATTGAATAATGCTCCACAGCTTGCGAGTATATGTTCTGTAGTCTCACTTTCAAATTGGTAAAAACGACATGCTGTAGAATGAATTCTTTCGATTTTATTTAGGTAATACCTAGTTGGGCAGTGACCAGTAATTACTCGAAAACCCTTTTACCCAGATTCAGTAAGATCCGGGCTTTCACTGCACTTGGTATTATAAATCTCTCGGTTTGTCTGCGTGTATCCGTAGCGTTCCAGTTTGATTCTACCATGGACATTTCCCAAATTTTAATTTCAGTCCTCAGAGCACACTCTGGGACTCTGGGCCTCCACATGGTTCCGGACCAATAAAATTTGATGCTGAACCTTCTCTTGCTAGGCTGTCGGCTTTTTCGTTTCCTTCAATACCACAATAGCCGGGCACCCAGTATAGAGTTACTTCGTTCGTACTGGCCAATAGTCTTAAGGGCTTACACTGAAGCATTCTCGACGGAAGCCATTACCTCAAAATTTAGAATTGATATAACTAAGGGTCCTCCCTTAGCTCAGTCGGTAAAGGCGCAGCTACAAAGCAACACCATGCTGGAGGTGGCTGGGTTCGATTCCCGGTCTGGTCTAGGAAGTTTTCGTTAAGGAAAATTTCTCGACTCTCTGGGCATAGCGTATGATTGTACTTGCCACACAATCATAATCATACTAATGCAAAAATGGTACTTGGCATCGAAAGCTCTCAATTAATAACTGTGGAAGTGCATTTAGAACACTACGTTGAGAGCAAGCAATAAGCTTGAAATGCTAAAGAAGAAGACGAAGAAGATAACTCAGAATCTGTACTAGATATTGTATATTTCATCACATCAGATTGTATGCTTACTTGCTGTGAGCAATCTGATGGAGTTCGATTCGATGTTAATTCACTAACAATCGAGATTTATCAATTTGAAATAGCGAGGTAAGTTAGTGTGAGAAAGAGAGATATATAAAAGATAGCAAAAAATACATCGAGCAGCAATTCACCTTAAAGATAGAATGCATTTCCACACTAGCTTCAACTTACATGAAAAGCTTTAAGCGCATTTAGAGCTGCTTGACTGTCGGAAATATGCAGATATTTGCAAATCTATATTCCTTCGTAAAACAAACATTCACAGATTCAATAATGGTATGAATTTCTGCTTGAAATACCGTTGGACTATGTCCCATTGGTATAGCTTCCCCGATTCCAGGGCTCCCTGGCTCCAGTGTTTTCTTCCGTTTCCCATCCGTTTTACACACAATGGAACCTGGATGCAAACTAGGCCCACCAGACTCCCATACATAGCGGCTTGATTTAACCACTTTGTAGGAAACGTCGTAGTTTGTCTTCGTTGTCGTCCAATATTCTATTGTTTTATCATCTGAATTTCGATTGAAATTTTAAAGGATCTTCAAGTGTCCTACCAGATCATCATCTAAAACCATCACCATCTGATGCTTTAAAAATTGGTGTTAAGGTAACATGTTAACTGCTCAATGTATTAAACTATGGGGTCGTGCGCAAAGGTGACGTAGGACTACGCAGTAATGTGCAATCTAGATCGCTTGATTGTTTAAAGAGTGGCCGAAATTGGTTTCGTTACAAATCTAATTCCCATACACTAAACGTTCGCACTACTGTCTTGATATCTACATTCATTCATCTCACTTTCACTGGAAATAATATGTATCACATATGATATCAAGATAATCTATATCACTCAGGAAGTTACGCCATATGCTGTTTAAATCTGTTACGTTCGACATATGCTGCGACATTTCACTTAGACTTTCTCAAAGCTATTTGATTCCTATCGAATGGAACTCTATCCAAGGCACTAGAACGTAAGCAACACTTTCAAGCACTGAATGAAATTTGAAGAGAACATTAACTGCTTTAAACAACTAGTTAGAAGAGAATGATGACTGTGATAGGGAAATCATCACATGCCAGCAAACAGCGGGCAGCGATTGCAAAAAAGCAAACTTCAAACAAGTTATTTAGTTATTGGTTATGTTCAATACTGAATCATTTTTATGAAATATTTATCATATAATGTCAGCAACTAATCCGCTGTGAACAACTAGGCACTAAAACGAACTGAACCTATAGAATTGGGTTCGTTGGTTGTTCAACGCGCTTTGTCATTTACTCTGGTACGCAGCGTTTAAAACAATGCCTTGTTCAGCCGGGGCGCGGTAATGGAAATTTCATACAGCACAAGAGAAAAAATCAACCGAACAAACTCTTTAGTTGGCAAACTGATTTGGTCGTCCTGAAAAGGACGGACTTAGTTGACGGGGGAAAAACATGGGTCGCAATTGAACTTGGGCTTTCTTCTTGGTCTTCTTGGTTCAGCTCCTCGTCGTTGCGGGTGACCATCTGCAGGTGACGTGGGATGATTCTTGTCTCGTTGTTGTCTCGGGCAGCATTTCCCGCCAACTCGTAGGCTTCAGCAGCCACGTTTCTCGTAGCAAGGTTGACGGGAGCATCGGCACCAACAGCCAACTGCACCAACGCCTATCTGGACAAATACTGCTCGCCAGTGTATCCTCCAGGGTGCTTGCTACCGTCAAATGCGTTCCTACGACTGCCGAAAAAGTAAATCAAATGCGAAGGTGTACTCGTTATATATCATTCATGGCTGCCTAGGAGACGTTCCTTACCTAAATATGAAGTCTGTGCTAGGATTATACTGTGCATTTGGTAAATTAACCCTGAAAAATCGACATTATAAGACATGACATTGTATATTTTATTAACGCTTAACGCTTTATTTGGATCAATTTATACCAACAGTAATATGCTGTTGGAGCCACTCAAAAAATAGGATATGGCTATGGCGGCACGGCGAGCATGACTAACCAATATTATGGATCACTAATAATTGTGATCCCCACCACATCTCACCAGGAAGCATTTTTGTTGTTTTTTTTCCTGTGCTCACTCGATCACTCGCATCGCCGAATTATTGATAACCGATACAATAAGTAACGTGCCATGCCCGATAACAAAATAGTGCGTAATAAAGCATCGTCAGAACCTTTCACAGCCGATGTTCGAAGCAAACTCTTTTTTTCGAAAACTTTCAATTTTTAATACTGCATCCTACAAATTATTTCTATACTGTAACTAATATCTGTATCAATCAAGTAGTAGCTTGTAAAGAAGAATCTATGCTAATCCGTTTAAAATTGACGGATTATTATAATTTTAGATAACCTAATGCTTACGTCTTCCAAATTTGGCAGATCGACAGGCAATCGGTGGAGACCCTTCTGGTACCTCATAGCAAGATGATTACAGGCAGACGAGAAGATCCGATGAGCTACCCCCTTAAAGATTTTATCCGTTTCTATGGGAGAAAAACGGGCCAATACCGTCGCCGAATTTATGTGCGATGGTTCGGCACGTGTTCGTAAACAGAATAATCTTCGTAACCGCTACCCATCAAAATCTGTGCAACACTTGCGCCATCTTACTTACACACTGTCATCCATTCTTTCTTCAAATCCTTGTCGTTTTTGAAAACCTTCTCTGTTTTCCGGAACTTGCCCTTCATAATCGCCCAGAATATTTCTATTAAGCGAAGTTCTGGCGAGTTTGGCGGATTTGCCTCCTTCATCACAAACACAACATCGTTGGCTTCGTACCAGGGCCCTTCATCGTGGAAGCATTAAAATGAAAATGAATCACTTTTGTATTCATTTCACTCCACTTCAATTAGCTTTCGTGCAGAGAATAAATCTTACTTTCACCTATTCACTCCCAACTCACATCCTGGCGTGAGTAAGCATAAATTCATTTGCCATCTAGCCACCGTCGATAGCGTTTCAATTGAAATTCAGGCTTGCTACAAACTCCAGGCCGGGGATCTGCTTGGCGTCCGCATTAATGTACGCCTCGTCGCCCGATGTATTTCAGCTGCACCAACCACTCGCGGAACAGCTTCCTATTGCCGGATTTTGTCACCGTATTCTGTTTACCGGTTCCGGTAGGCGCCTTACTTACTTTGAAGACATGAAGTCCGGCCCCTTCATTGTCCAGACAAACCAGACGGAAGAATTGACCTTCTTGGCCACGTCCCGAATCGAATGGTTCGGATTACGCTTGAAGTAATCCCTCATCTTCCTTGTGTTCACGGGGTCAGTCGTCTTCGCCTTTCTTCCGCTGCCAGCTTGCCGCTGGGTCGTATGGGTCTCCATGAACGATTTTACCACACGGAACACGGTCGAATGGTCGATTCCCAACTGTTTCACAGTCCACCTGTGGGTGGGATTTCCACCCATTGGTGGGATTTCTACGACCGCGCCCATAATTTTTCGTCGAAGCACTTCTTGTTTTGAGGCCATCTGGTAAAAATGTAAAAATACACTCTAAACTAGTTTTTCCAAAATTTCATTAATATCTACAAATGCAATAAAAAGATATATACAAAAGAAAGATTAGTAGTTGATTTAAATCAGTTCAAAGCGTCCAATAAGTGGAGTTTAAAAAACATCAAACTTTGTGAGTGGTCCCAGCAAGATTCTAACTGTTGCTTACTGTGCTGTAAAATTTGGGTAGAAGTTGTTGAGTGTTATTTGTTTTGTTGTATTTTTATCGCTGTCAGTTTTTCTAAAATTGGAAAAAATGGCGTCACCCAAAAAGCAACGTCCCGAATTGATTTTGCGCAAGCACCTGGAAAATCCTCAACTCTCTCATCGGGTCATCGGAAAACCACTCGAAATCGTGCAGTCAACGGCGAGTAGTGTGATTAAACGTTACTCCGAAACTCTGAGCATCGAACAGCAGGAGAAATGCGGTCAGAATGGATGTTCTATCAATGATCAGGATCACAAGCGTGTCGTGAAAGCGTTTAAGCGGAATCCCAATGCTTCGGTCAGGGATGTGGCCAAAAAGTTGAATCTGTCCAAGTCTTTCGTCCAGAGAGCCAAGGACCGGGAGGGACTGCATACGTACAAAGTGCAGAAGGCTCCAAATCGTGACGCACGGCAAAATACGGTGGCATGGGCCCGGAAACTGTGCACCCAGATGCTGACGAAACCTCATTGTCTCATCATGGATGATGAGACTTACGTCAAGGTGGACTTTCGGCAGCTTCCGGGGCTACTGTTCTACACCGCCCAGCACAAGTTTGATGTTCCGGAGGAAGTAAGGAAGCAGAAACTTTCAAAGTTTGCCAAGAAATACATGATTTGGCAAGCGATCTGCTCATGTGGCAAACGGACTGCGCCGTTCGTGACTACCGGGATTGTACTCGGGGAGATGTACCTCAAGGGGTGTCTACAGAAGCGTATGCTTCCTCTGTTGAAGCAACACGAGGGCCCTACTATCTTCTGGCCGGATCTAGCTTCGATCCACTATTAAAATGTTGTCCTGGAGTGGTGCGAAGCCAACGGTCACTTTTGTACCCAAGGACATGAAAAATACTGGGACATGAATCCTTGGGAAGCATCCCAAGGAGGTCAAATCAGAGGAAGACATGAAGAAAAAGTGGGTATCCGTACAGAATAAGCTACAGCCATATGTTGTACAGACCCTACCCTAGCAAAGTAAAATAACAAACGGATATCAAATAAGTCTCAGATATCATTTTGATCTCACCTTTACACCTACATTACAAAATTAATTATCAACATTGAATAATTTTGTTATCATCTATTATCAATGTTTAAAGCCGATTTTTGACGAAAGTTACTGAATACTACCAGCATGCTGATTAATGCTGAATATCACCAGCATGTCATGGTGATGAAATTGAGCTTTTCACCAGAAGCAGTACTTCAGTTATTAGTGTATGAATTCGATATCATGTTGATAACATAATTTGAAATTATCTCAAGAAATTTGTTCATATCACAAAATTTGTTATAAAAATGAACTCAACGATAATAAAACGAGTTAATGTTGTGATATCCAACGAATACTAATTTGTTATCCTCTTTGTTATTTTGGCTGTTAATGCAGCCTGACTGATAACATATTTAGTGATCAAACAGTGACAATCAGATATCAGAACTTGTTATCACTTTGGTATAAACAGTTGCTCGGGTAATGAATGGAGTTAAGCGTAAGATGCGAGCGTGCGGTTATGGTATTGAATAGAATGCCAAAACCTTACTAATGGGTTATATTTTATTGTCTGAAAGTTTGAAAACGATCGGTCAACTAGGTAATTTTCTACAGAGTTTTTTTCTGTGATGCAATTTAATGTGGGACACCCTTTAACATATTTTTGTGCATCCCCTTAAAACCAACTAAATAGAGAATAATTTGAAACAAAGATTAAAAGGAATACCGTTTACCAAAACATACCCTACTACCTATCCAACCCTTTTAACCAACATCCTAGAGATTTCTCGTGGCAATGCAGAGGATGCCTCGGCTTCCAATAAAGTATGACGTCAACAAATTTCTACCCTTTCCTTATTTAACCTGCACTCGAATGAGCCCGGCGCAGTTTGGAATCACCAGTTTTTACTCTTTGAAGATGTATATTAGTCCCAATTATCATCTGTTGGTTCTCTGTGTCATTTCAGCTGATCTAGCAATACCGGAGTAGCAACCACGGGCGGTCAATCTTGCTCATGATTGTGCTTCAATGGGATGCGGTTGGGAATTTATAATGGCAATTATCACTTCGGTTTTGGGAAATATAGTCTGTGTCGATCCCTAAAACAAGAAAATACATAGATGATTGGCTTTTCAGATTATCATTGTGTCGAAATCTCGAAGTGAAACAAATGAAATTGAACGTGTTAAGATCCTTTGATTATCAGGAAAATATAAAAATCGTCATGGGAAAAAAAAGTCAAACAGTTTCTAACGCCAAATACCAAAATCGATGCAAAAATTTTCTCGATCGAAAACCACCACTTCCGTGGACCATTCACATTTAATCCCATGTCATGGCTCCCCTTTTTCGTTTGTTCAGAAAACGCCATGTCAGTGAACTTGAATCTAGTCATCAAAACAAATGACTCTTGGTGCCATGAAAAATGTGCTCGCAGTAGTCTCCGCCGTGTGACAGCCGACACGTCTGCGGCGACATCTCTCGGAAGAAAGTAGATCATTAACGCACATGTGACACCCACCCAGCCAGATCCTGTCATCGTCAATCGCCTTTGAACAAGCTTCCGGAAAATTTGACTTATGTTCCAGGTTAATCCGAGGGGAGTATGTTTCCGACCATGCCCCAGTGAAGGCGATTTTCCCATCGTCTTTGAATCTAAGGAATGTTAATTTGTCCCGCAGTCCAATTAGACAATGCGTTTGTTTTGGGCGCGCTGAGTGCTTATCGCTGTTGGCGACAAACAGTGCGATGCAGTCCGGGGAAAACGGGGATCCATTACCCGGTAGCTGCCAGCTATAAATATTTGCCTTTAATGCATCCATTATCCACAACACACATCACTGCGGCACACAGGGCTGGCAGTAGCAGTATTTGATGTGTCATGCCCTTTATCCCTCCGCTATGCAGCTTTCTGTGGCAGTCGTTGTCGTATCAGAGTTGAATTCCAGACGAGGGGTACTAAAAATAAAGACGATTGTCAACATGCTCCCATGGTGGTGTAGTCATCTTCGTCGTTGTCACTGTCAAGCAGCACTTATGCGGAATTAGAATGACAACATTGTCGTCGAGTGGTGATCTGTTCGTTTGAGGTAAATGCCGGATTAAAAGAATGGAGTGGGAGTTTGGAACAAGGGATTAACGGTTCGGAAGAGTATTCCTTTTGTGCTCCTAATGGCGTTGGTGCCGAAGTGTGTTTGAGTGGATAAAGCTTGTGTGTGCAATCATAAACGATTCCAATCGAACTTCCAGGAAAATGGATTTTTATGAATCACACATTCAATCTGACATCCCCTTATCTAACGAAAACATTCTATATAGTTAGTGTCGTGCTATCAGTATGTAAACATACCTCGATTCGTTCTATCACGTACGCTGCACTGTCGATAGGAGCACTATAGTTGAGGTTCAATGAAACGAATCGGAGTCGCTGCAACACGCTAGAAAAAGGTCGATGTTTGAACAGTGATAGACTCGCATCGGACCGGTTCCCAAAGATAAACAACGAAGAACAAGAAACACCTCGTTTTGGGTCGGTATGAACGATTTATGTTTGATTGTTCGATTTCGTAAAATGGAGCATGCTGTCCGGATGGTGCTCCGCATTCGTTATCGTCCATCAGAAGAGGGGCATTTCGGTTTATTGACTCAAGAGGTAAATCAAAGTGGACACCGTTGAATCTTCGTGGCGATGGTGATGGTGACGATTGAACGGTCATTAGTTTACTAACTACAGAGTTATTTCAGAAAACTAGATTGGGAAATCATTTCCTGAAAATTCAAGCTTCAACAATCAATTTCCTCGAGATTTCCACCTTGCGAATTCGATCAATTGAAATCGTTTAACCTGGCAGGAAAACAATGCCACATTCTATAATCCGCTTATTGTTCGTCGATTGTCTTCCGGGGATCAACGACTCTTCTTCGCAAATTCGCAAACCACTCGGAAAAAGAAAGTATGTAGAAGGTGGCTGGGGGTGCGGTTCTAACCTCAAAGCGAAGGAAAATGATATCTCCGCTAAGAGGATCCCCATTTGTGAGAATAGGAAAATGCTCAACCACTTCTCCAGAGCCATCATCCAGCACCATTGTTTGACATCGGAAAGATGACGGTAGCAAATCAAAAGAGCGCCATACAATAGAAGCCGAAAATGTCGTATCAAGTGAAGAGGAAAATCGACGTCATGAGTGCTGTTTTTTTTTTTTGGTACTACAAGGACCGAACGAGAGAGGGATCAGCTTTGTTGCGAATCGGAAATCAGAAGCATAAAAATTGGAAATTTTCTTCTCAATCGATTTGAGCCATTTTGAGGTTAGAATTGATGGCAGTGGTGGGCAGTCCTATTGTTATGTTGGCTTAAATAAGCACTGTTACAAGGTTTAATCTAAATTGAGTGAGGTCTAACCGTGCCGCAACATGGCGTTTAAGGTTCGTATGAGATGAGAATTGTAGACCACCGTTGCCAGTTAAGTATTCGGTTGTAGGAAGCATGTTTATCAAAAATAAATCTTTACCCAGATATCGATTGATTAATCGAAATCAATGGTGAAGGCCACAATTCAAGAGCTAAGATTAACAGTTCCGTAATTATTTATAGAGAGCATTGCGTAGCAGGCGATTTTCATATCACATTTTAAAAACATTTTCTCCCAGTTCCTCCATTTAGTGCCCAACTCACTTTTTTGTTTTAAACTAAGTCTAGCCAAACAAAAATACGCTAAAAATCGAGTTGTCGCAACAATTTTATAGGAAAAAAGTCAGTTGGGATTCGTTCTCCTCGAATTTCATTGCTATTTTCATTAGCTATCTGAGCGAAACCACAACTTTACTTGAAAATACTACTAAAATGCTTCCGTAACTCATGTTTACTATCGGCCATGAAGCTTTCAAGGAGTTTAATTTTTTTTTATTTTTCTGAAAGTCACTTCAGACAGACATACAAAAAGCTGATCACTACCAACAGCGTTTTGAGCATATAATATTGAATGGTACATTTCGCCCCATCTCCTTGAATTGGGTACGGAAAATTTTAGCAGGAAGTTGTCCCATCAAGTTGTCGAAGCCAATTTTCTGTGCAAAATACTCAATAGAAATAAATAGTATCTCGGAAATCCAACAGTGCTAAAGCAAAGCTTAAGCATTGCTAAGCTTTAGCATCGCTAAGCTTTAGCATCAGATTAGCTTTAGCATTAGCCTATGCTTTAGCTTAACATTAGCTAACCTTAGATCAGCTTTAGTCTAGCACAGCTTTAGCCTCGGTTCAGTTTGGTTTAGCTGTGGTTTAATTTATTTTTTAGCTTAGCTTTAGCCTAGATTTAGCATAGATCTAGCATAAAAGAGCTTAGCTTTAGCTCCACTGTACCTTAACTTAGGTATAGCTTTGGCTTAACTTTAACTTTGTTTTAACTAAGGTTTAGCTTTGCTTACCTTTAGCATCAACTTCACGAGAGCCTATGCTTTATTTATGTTCAACCTTAACTTTAGATTTAACTTCGGTTTATCTAAGCTTTAACTTAATTTTAGTTTAGCTGTAGCCAAGGTTTATCTCTTCTTAACTTTAGATTAGCTTAAGCCTATGATTAAACCACGTTCACCTTAACTTAAGCTTGCGCTGAGCTGTAGCTTAGCTATAACTTAGCTTAGGTTAAGCTAAACTTTAGCCCATATCTTAGCTAAGCATCAGTTTAGCTTAGTTTAGCTGCAGCCTATGCTTCAGTCCAACGTTAGCCAAGCGTTAGCTTTACTTAACTTTAGCTTAGCATTAGCTTAGCTTTAGCCTATGCTGTAGCTACGTTTATCTTAACTTTTGCTTAGCATTAGCTTAGCTTTAGCCTATGCTGTAGCTACGTTTATCTTAACTTTTACTTTCGGTTAGGTTTAACTCAACTTTAGCTTAGTATTAGCCTATGCCTTAGCTGAGCTTTAACTTTACTTAAGCATATGCTTTGGCGTAGCCTTCACTTAACTTTAACTTGGTTTTAGCTTAGCTTTTACTGAGCTTTGGATGAGCATAAGCTTAGCGCTAGCCTTTGCTTAGCAAAGCTTTACTACAGTTTACGCTTAGCTTTTGCCGATGTTTTAGCTTAGTTTCAACTTATGATTTAGCTTAGCTTACGCATATGCTTTAGCATCGTTTTAATCTTTAATTTATTTTTGGTTCAGATAAGCTCAGCTCTACCTAATAGAAAGGAAATGGCTATGTTTAAGCTTCAGTTTATCTCAGCTATAATTTTGGATCAGTTTGTTTTAACTTAGCTTTAGCATGAATTAACGTTAGCTTTACCTTAGCTTTCACCTTTAACGAATCGAAGCTCCAACTTAATAAAGCTAAGCTTAGGTTTAACTTAAGCTCACCTTAACGTTATGTTTAACATAGTTAGTTTAGCTTAGCTTCGGTTCGGTCAATGCTTTAGCTACGTTTGCCTTGCTTAACCTCAGCTGAAGCTAAGCTAAGGCTAAGCTAAGGCTAAGCTAAGGCTAAGCTAAGGCTAAGCTAAGGCTAATATAAGGTTAATCTAAGGCAAAGCTAAGCTAAGCTAAAGCAAAGATAAAGCTAAGTTAAAACTAAGCTAAAGCTAAGCTAAAGCTTAGTTAAAACTAAGCTAAAGCTAAAGCTAAGCTTAAGCTTAAGTTAAAACTAAGCTAAGGCTAAAGCTAAGCTAAAGCTGTGCTAAAGCTAAGCTAAAGATAAGCTAAAGATAAGCTAAAGCTAAGCTAAAGCTTAATCTAAGCTAAAGCTAAGCTAAAGCTAAGCTACAGCTAAGCTAAAGCTAAGCTAAAGCTAAGCTAAAGCTAAGCTAAAGCTAAGCTAAAGCTAAGCTAAAGCTAAGCTAAAGCTAAGCTAAAGCTAAGCTAAAGCTAAGCTAAAGCTAAGCTAAAGCTAAGCTAACTAAGCTAAAGCTAAAGCTAAGCTAAGCTAAAACTAGCTAACTAAGCTAGCTAAAGCTAAGCACTGCTAAAGCTAAGCTAAAGCTAAGCTAGCTAAGCTAAGCTAAAGCAAGCTAAGCTAAGCTAAAGCTAAGCTAAAGCTAAGCTAAAGCTAAGCTAAAGCTAAGCTAAAGCTAAGCTAAAGCTAAGCTAAAGCTAAGCTAAAGCTAAGCTAAAGCTAAGCTAAAGCTAAGCTAAAGCTAAGCTAAAGCTAAGCTAAAGCTAAGCTAAAGCTAAGCTAAAGCTAAGCTAAAGCTAAGCTAAAGCTAAGCTAAAGCTAAGCTAAAGCTAAGCTAAAGCTAAGCTAAAGCTAAGCTAAAGCTAAGCTAAAGCTAAGCTAAAGCTAAGCTAAAGCTAAGCTAAAGCTAAGCTAAAGCTAAGCTAAAGCTAAGCTAAAGCTAAGCTAAAGCTAAGCTAAAGCTAAGCTAAAGCTAAGCTAAAGCTAAGCTAAAGCTAAGCTAAAGCTAAGCTAAAGCTAAGCTAAAGCTAAGCTAAAGCTAAGCTAAAGCTAAGCTAAAGCTAAGCTAAAGCTAAGCTAAAGCTAAGCTAAAGCTAAGCTAAAGCTAAGCTAAAGCTAAGCTAAAGCTAAGCTAAAGCTAAGCTAAAGCTAAGCTAAAGCTAAGCTAAAGCTAAGCTAAAGCTAAGCTAAAGCTAAGCTAAAGCTAAGCTAAAGCTAAGCTAAAGCTAAGCTAAGCTAAAGCTAAGCTAAAGCTAAGCTAAAGCTAAGCTAAAGCTAAGCTAAAGCTAAGCTAAAGCTAAGCTAAAGCTAAGCTAAAGCTAAGCTAAAGCTAAGCTAAAGCTAAGCTAAAGCTAAGCTAAAGCTAAGCTAAAGCTAAGCTAAAGCTAAGCTAAAGCTAAGCTAAAGCTAAGCTAAAGCTAAGCTAAAGCTAAGCTAAAGCTAAGCTAAAGCTAAGCTAAAGCTAAGCTAAAGCTAAGCTAAAGCTAAGCTAAAGCTAAGCTAAAGCTAAGCTAAAGCTAAGCTAAAGCTAAGCTAAGCTAAGCTAAAGCTAAGCTAAAGCTAAGCTAAAGCTAAGCTAAAGCTAAGCTAAAGCTAAGCTAAAGCTAAGCTAAAGCTAAGCTAAAGCTAAGCTAAAGCTAAGCTAAAGCTAAGCTAAAGCTAAGCTAAAGCTAAGCTAAAGCTAAGCTAAAGCTAAGCTAAAGCTAAGCTAAAGCTAAGCTAAAGCTAAGCTAAAGCTAAGCTAAAGCTAAGCTAAAGCTAAGCTAAAGCTAAGCTAAAGCTAAGCTAAAGCTAAGCTAAAGCTAAGCTAAAGCTAAGCTAAAGCTAAGCTAAAGCTAAAGCTAAGCTAAAGCTAAGCTAAAGCTAAGCTAAAGCTAAGCTAAAGCTAAGCTAAAGCTAAGCTAAAGCTAAGCTAAAGCTAAGCTAAAGCTAAGCTAAAGCTAAGCTAAAGCTAAGCTAAAGCTAAGCTAAAGCTAAGCTAAAGCTAAGCTAAAGCTAAGCTAAAGCTAAGCTAAAGCTAAGCTAAAGCTAAGCTAAAGCTAAGCTAAAGCTAAGCTAAAGCTAAGCTAAAGCTAAGCTAAAGCTAAGCTAAAAAGCTAAAGCTAAGCTAAAGCTAAGCTAAAGCTAAACAAAGCTAAGCTAAAGCTAAGCTAAAGCTAAGCTAAAGCTAAGCTAAAGCTAAGCTAAAGCTAAGCTAAAGCTAAGCTAAGCTAAAGCTAAGCTAAGCTAAAGCTAAGCTAAGCTAAAGCTAAGCTAAGCTGAAGCTAAGCTAAAGCTAAGCTAAAGCTAAAGCTAAGCTAAAGCTAAGCTAAAGCTAAGCTAAAGCTAAGCTAAAGCTAAGCTAAAGCTAAGCTAAAGCTAAGCTAAAGCTAAGCTAAAGCTAAGCTAAAGCTAAGCTAAAGCTAAGCTAAAGCTAAGCTGAACCTAAGCTAAAGCTGAGGTAAAGGTGATGCTTATTTTCAAATAAACTTGTGATTGGTCACTGTCCAGTTTCAAGTTCGGGCTATCGTCCATACATTCTTAAACGCATACCTAATAGATTAAAGTGTAGAATTTCCAAGCTCCAGTCCAATTTTAACTCGCCCGTATTAAATGCTATTGGGCATCTTTGGAAAATCAATTCAAACTAAATTCCACCCTAACGTGACACCTTTTCTAAGTGGAAATTTCGTCCGAGACTATTTGGTTTCCCCCCCTGACCAGGGGACCAAATCCTAAAACGGCAAATTTAATTTGTAATTCTAGCCACGTGCTTGCCCTTTCAAAGATGGTCAATCTTGCTAGCGTCGTCTTGGTCGTCGTCGTCGTCTGAGCCATTCGAGGCCATTCGAAGCGAACGGAAAAATGATATCAATCTCTTCTGACCCCGAGCGCCCCGTAGTGAGATTTCTTTTTCATTTTTTTTTTTCATTTTCCAAAGTCGTTAGAAAAAATGTGTCACCATTGAATGGTGACCACCAACTGGCCTCCTTCATTGCTTCTGTTGCTCCGCGCTATCAGCTCTGACAATTAAGCAATTAATCATTCCGTTGGACGAGTAGCGAAAATACCTCCAACCGGAATGTAATAACCGTGTTTATCGTGTTTCAAACTCCGCTTGACGTCTGTTCCCCACCCTGCTCCCCCACCCTCGATGATGGATCTGGCTAGAGGTGTCGCAGCCTAGTTGCAATATTCCAAACACGGGGCGAAATATCGGCCCGATTCAATTAATCGCCCATGACAGATGGCGCTCGCTGAGGCAAAAAAGTTGTGGTCGATGGTGGAAATTAATACCGTGATGGCACGGTTCTAGCTATGGCCACGCTACAGACGGATTTAATGCTTTCCTGACGGATGGTTGGATGGATGAGAAAAGAGCACCCTAACGCACACTTGTAGGGCTTCCTAAAACGTTTGATGGTATGAGGGCTATTGATTAGCTGTCTGATCGAAGACGGCGACCATGGCTTCTGCGGTAAGTGATTTGACTAAATGCTTTGGGATAGGGATTAAGTCTTTGGACAGCTGCCTCTGACTGTCGGACCAACATTTGATACTGATTTGGTTGATTGGGGTAGTTAGGGTTTCAACCAAACAGTGGAAACATTTCGGTTGAGAGCATTTGATAACGTTTTGAAATGAATACTTCTAACGGTTTGCAGAAAGAAAGTCAGTGGTGAGGATTTAAAATATTACGTTTCATCAAACCTTCGGGTGAAACCAATTTCCCTACTGTCAAAATCACGGGAAAACGGGAACGAAATCATTTACCCTAATTATTTCCTGTTTTGGAACAGGTGCCAGCCCTGATGACGTGGCAAAATTTAATTAAAGCTAAACGCCCTTCTTCGCCAAAGACAACGATGTTCTAGCATGCTCCAAGGACCTTCGCCTGGCCACCGTCTTCGTCGAAATCCAAATTTAAATTCATTATTTAAATACGCTCAAGTCTTCTGGCGATCGCCACCCGACAAGACGAGTTCCGCCGCGTACCCCAGGAAAATTGGACACACAAACGATAATGAATTCGACGAAAGGCCCAACGTGGAAAACGGCAACGACGACCTCCTCGGGTGGTGATGATTTATTATCTTTGTTTATGGTGAGAAGTGTCTTTTCATTTCCCAGCGGCCGCTAAAGTAGCTCGTTCCCGCACGCAATCAAGAGCGAACAGGGTAAGGGGGGTGAGCGAAACGATACGGAAACGTATTTTCAAAGGTTGCAAATTGCCGAGGGCATATCGACCGAAAAAAAATGGCCCCCAATTGGACGGCCTCGCGGTGAGCTGATTTCTGTTTGCGATGAATGATTCTTCCTAGCGTTGGGTTTCTTCCGCGGCCAACGAGTTTCACCTTTTACAAATGATACGGTTAGTATCATAACTTTTTTTTCTTTGACTTTTCACGAGTTATCAATGTTGAACAATGTTTTTTTTTTTAATTCCTTGATTATTGAGATTTTTAGCCTCGGGCTGGTTTATCTCGCGTCGTAGTCACTCAAATACCTTTTGAGTATTTTCGAAACTCGTCCGGGGTGCGATTTGAACTCGTGACTTTGGCGAAAGAGGTATGGATGTTAACCACTACGCCGGGGTCGACCCCGTTGTACAATGGTGTAACTGTTCTACGAATGCACTTTTTCGTCATAGGTAGCAAATTGCTTTCACAGAAGAGTACTTAGTAAGTTAGCAGGTATCTCAGGATCGATTTATTCAACAATCCATACATTTGTCATGTCAAAATAATGAGAGGAATAGTCAAGGACATCGATTATTATTGCGACGCTCAAGATTGTTTGCTAAATCGGCTATACTTATCGAGATGAATCCAAATATTTACGGTTAAGTGTATGTATTTATTTCAGCTTACATATGTCGCAATGTGGAGTAAATCTAACAACAATCTAATCAAAAGTCGAAAAAATGAAACTGAATTAAGTATCTTCTGTGTAGTATCATTTTGAAGTGTGATGTTCACTACATCGTTTGACAGTTTCTCGACTTTCAGAAGTTGTGTTAACCATCATTACGGCAGGTTAAAAGTGATCGCAGCTTAGATTTATTTGTTTTTGTTTAATTTGACGCTCGTGTAACAGGGATGTGTTTTATTGCAACCAAGGTGCAAATGAGGAATTTTAAATCAAATCAACTATGGAGATGATCAAAGAAGGCTAGCTTAATCAATCTCTACCTGAAATTCACACATATATTATTGGTGTTTGGCGAGCAACATTCAAATAAACACAAAAATGATTACATAAAAACACACTTCCTTAAGTTGGTAATTTAATATTTGGGGGTGCTACAAAGGGACGGAGGTTTTGATTTCGATGTAAGAACAGAATTGTAAAACGGACTAGTTGTAGAGAGTTGCCGCCTTTGACAAAGTTCCTCATTATGAAAATTGTCATCTGTTGTCATTATAAAATTAGTAGAAAAAAAAAAAAAGTATCACATTAGTTCCAGATCTTGCGCAAAGATGGCGCTGCAGTATATCGTTTCCAAATGAAGCGCTAGAGAGTTGCCGTCTTCGGCAAAGTGTTTTAGTATGTCATTTGTCGTCTTTTCACATTATCATATTAGTTCCAAATATTTCCGCAGAGATAGCACTGCAGTCTACCTTGGCCAAATGAAGCTCAGAGAGTTGTCGTCTTCGACAAAGGTTTCTCAGTATGTCATTTGTAGTCTTGTGAGATTATCACATTAGTTCCAGATCTTGTTTCAGCGATGGCGGAATGGCAAAGATAGGTTGCAGCGCCATCTCTGCGGTACGATCTGGAACTAATGTGATACTTTTTTTTTTTTTGTTGGGGCGTAGAACCACTGCGTCCACTGAGTTGAACTTTTGTGGTATACCCCTGTTTACTATTCTAATTCGCATCTTAAAGCTAGATCACCATTTGTCAAGTGACCAGCCCAAGACGCGTCTCCCAGTCAGGCAAAATTGAGTTTATAAAACCCACCACCTTTCCAGGATTTGCAGTCCAAATTTCTGTAGGTTGCATATAGCCACTGTACAGAAATTTAAGTCTGCTCTTGTACAAAGCATCACAACTGCAAAGCAGATGTTCCGAGGTTTCACGTTCCATGTTACAGAAACGACAGATATCATTCTGAACCTGGCCAATGTTTTCAAATGATATCTACTCGGGCAATGTCCGGTTATTAGGCCAGTATAGGTACAAAGAACTTTCTTTTGGGAGCCCGAAAGTTTTTTCCGGTTGGAACCATTGGGATTTATAACCCTTTTCGCTTGAGGACGCTTTGTGGTGGCGAACAAATAAGTGGTCACCCTCTCACTTCCCAAGATTTTAATTCCATTTTTACCGCAGAATGGGCCAATAAACTGTGCATTTGAACCTTGTTTAGCAAGCTCGTCTGCCCTTTCATTGCCTTCAATGCCACAGTGTCCCGGAACCCAGAATAAATTTACCGAGTTCTCTTGGCACACCTTTCGCAATGAAAGAATGCATTCCCAGACAAGTTTGGATGTGCATTTATAATTATTTAACGCTTTGAGTGCCGATTGGCTGTCTGTAAAAATATAAATATTTGCATGTCTATATCTCCTCTTCAGACAAACCTGAACACATTTTATTATAGCAGAGATCTCCGCTTGGAAAACCGTTGGATAGTTTCCCATCACCACTGAGATTTCTACCCCAGGGCTGAAGATTCCTGCTCCCGTTTTTGTTCCAATTTTTGAGCCATCTGTGAAGAATTTTATGGAGCCATGGCGAACAGTGGGAACTCCGACTTCTTAATCTATACGTGACGTTTCAGATATGTTGTAAGGGATGTCATGGTTTTCCACAGGTTTCATCCAGTCTCCATTCATATACATCACTGGCCCATTTTGAAAGCTTTGTGAAATGCTCAGGTGACCGACTAAGTCTACCAGACAGGAAAGTTTTCAGCTGTTTAAGTCTAAGCATACTCTTTTCCGCTTCTAGTTGCACGTATTCGTGCAAAGACAGCAGATTTAGAATTGCATTCAACGCATTTGATGGAGTGCTGCGCATCGCTCCCGTTATAGCAATGAATACTAGCCGTTGAAGTTTTGTAAGCTTTTTCTGTGAGTAGCCTCTTTTGTTTTGGCCACCACACAAGAGAAGCATACGTTACTTTTGGACGTATTGTGGATGTATAAATCCACATTATCATTTTCGATCTTAGATCTCTTTTTCTGCCAAATGTTTTTGAGCATATCCAGGAAGCAATGGTTGCCTTACCGATCACACACTCAAGATGAGCATTCAGTTCAGTTTGGCATCCAGTATCTCTCCTAAGTATTTAACCTGTTCACTAAGAGTAATCTTTTGTCCTCCTAGCTGAAACGCTTTTAGACTAAACTTCCTTTTCCTAGTGAAAGGTACAATTACTACTTTTGATGGATTTTATGCTAAGGCCCTCCTTGATACACCAAGACTGGGTAAATTTTAGGGCCCATTGCATTCTTTCTGAAATGATGTTGTCAAATTTTCCCCTCACTATAATGACTATATCGTCTGCAAAACCTGCAACCTCGAAACCTTTTTTCTCTAAGCTTCTTAGAAGATCATCTACAACTATGATTCACATTAGTGGTGAGAGGACTCCTCCTTGGGGACAACCTTTTGTTGCCCGTACTGTAATAGACGTACTTCCCAGCTCTGAAGTGATTTCTTTTGCTAGCATGGTATTGTGAACTCCAGTTAATTATGTTCATGTCAAAGTTCCTTTTCTTCATGGCACGAGCTATAGACGAATAGGAAGCGTTGTCGAAAGCTTATTCAATATCTAAGAAAGAACAAAGTGCTATTTCTTTTACCAATAGAGCTTTTTCTACCTTTGAAACCACACTATGCAGTGCCGCAACTGTTGACTTACCAGACTGGTGTGCTGCAACCGGAACTCAGATAGTGGATGCTTGTTCATGTAATTTGAATTGGATATAATCATTCAACACTTTTTCCATACATGATTTGGAAAAATCCAAAGCCCGGATCCTTTGAACTGCATTGTGAATTTAATGAACAAGCAAAAATACACCGTGAACTGAATCACGTGACCTTCGTTGAACAAAATCAGCGTTCGATGTAAAAATCCAGAAAACGTGAACTAGTTCACGGTCCGTTTTCATTTTGGTGAACGCTTTTGTTTCTGTGTGGGGTAGCCTTAATAGGACTGATGAAAGACTAAAGTAATGAAAGTCTATATGATTTAGGATGCGCTCTGTCTCGTTTTCCTACTTTAGGTATAAAGATAACTTTTACTTGTGTCCATGAAGTTGGAATATGGTTGAGTCTTAAACTTGCCTAAAAATCTCAATTAATGGCGAGATCGAAGCATCGCTTCGCCGTTTTGAAGTAATGCTGGAAATATCCCGTCCATTCATGCAGATTTGTAAGGCTGAAAAGATCTCAACGCATTTTCTACCCTGGCTTTCTTAAAGATTTTATCAGCCAAGTCATTTGCGGCGATTTTTGTTCTAACAGACATTTGAGATGCCCCTTGTAGAACTTCTTCCATCTTCAAGTGATCCATCTCTGATTGGATCTACACACAAAACTGATCCAGGAAAATGTGTTTCCATAATCAACTCTTTTAACGTTTCAATTAGAGTTTTTTGTAAAAATTCTATCCTCATTTTTCAGATGCCCAAGTTCAATCGTGTGATCCTTTGCAAGAGTTCTCTGAAGTCTTGCGACTTCCGGGATCATTGCTTATGTTTTCACACGTTAGAACCCAGATCTTCGTTTGGATTTTCTTATTTCTCTATTGTACTCAGTAAGTGCACTCCTTTAGGGGGTCCAATCTGAGGTTCTTTTCGGGTTTATTAAACAATCTACGAGACGTTTTACGCAGACGTTCCAAAAACGATTCCAAAACTGTGATACTTCAAATGTCTTCAATTTACATTCTCAACAATTTTGCTAAGGACGGCAACTCTTCAAAGTTTCATTTAGCAAAGATAGACTGCAGCGCCATCTTTGCGGCGTAATTTGGAACTAATCTGATTAAACAATAACTACATTTTATATTCTCATCAACTTTAACGAAGACGACAACTCTCTAAAGCTTCTTTTGACAAAGATAGACTGCAGCGCCATCTCTCCGGAAAAATCTAAAACTTATCTGGAAATGTCAAATTACTTCATTTTAAATTTCAAACAACTTTGCTCAAGAGGGCAACTTTCGAGAGAATTTTTTTTTTTTTTTTTCTGAATTTGGAGCTAATATGATAATATCAAAAGACGATTCTTCACATGCATTGAGAAACTTTGCTCAAGACGCCAATTCTCTACAAGCAACGAGTCTGGAATGTTCTGTATGCATTTTTGTTAACAAAGCCAAACTAAAACTTTCCTGCCCTTTGTAGCAGATTCCCGGGGGGAATGTAATCCGAACCAGTTTTTTTTATCCAATGCATTTCTGAGACCAGAACCTTTCAAATGGCGCATAAACATTGACGCTAAGTTAAAATTACGAAATTCTAC